>JAAEAF010001592.1:0-145717 GCA_011037195.1 Triatoma infestans | reverse complement strand
ATCTCACAGTCCAGTTCGCGGAGCCAAATAAAAAACTTATTTGTTCAGAAAAGTTTATTTTTCTACAGCTGATTAATATAACAATTATTCCATTAAAATTAGTGGCCAAAGTTACTCTAGAGATTAATATTACCTGTGTATTAATATTAATATATATTATAATATTAAATACATTGCTAAAATTCCAGCTGTGGAAAGAATTTGCTCATTATAATTACACATATTAACTGCAGTGAGATAAAGTCATGTGTAAGTGTTTCATACCAGACTTTTTTTTCATTTATTTATTTATTGCCCAGTTATTTATTGCATGTAAGTTATAATAAATTACAAACCCAAGTGAATCGTGTGTAGGCGATTGTGTTGATAGCCAGGGCAATTGCCAGAGCGATTTACAAATTTATTTAACGGCTTATGTCCCACTCTAATTCCAATCTATATGACATGTCTTATTTCTACCATATTAATGCTACTTGATAACTTTTTAAATCATATGTTTTTTTTTTTAATTGTACTAATCAGCTGATTTATTTACATATATAAATATTTAAACAGCTGTTTGGTCGGGGGTTTTGATTTTATTTCGTTATTTATTATTTTATATTTTTGAATAAATTAAATTAACGAAAAAATACTAATTCTTGTCCAATATTTATTATAATCACTTAATTAAGTTGTCTAAAATTTAGAGCTTGAAAAAACTATATAAATGAATTAATAAAAGAAATGTATAAAATTTACTACCTTTGTACGTGTGTAGACGTCATTTCCGGCTTAATTCTTTTTTATATGTACGTATATATATATATATTATATACGTAACATATACGTATATATATATATATATGTTTAAATAGTTTTGTAATTTGTCATGTTCTTATTTACGAGTGATTTATTTTTAAATTTGTTTAATCACACATATAATAGGATTTGCATTAATTATCCGGTTGAAGAATTTCATATCTTTATTTATTTATTTTTGAAATTATAATCATGTGAAATTTCTTGGTATATGAACTTTTTTTTTTTTTTTTTTTTACTTTCTCCTGTTGGTGTTCAGAGGAAGTGTTGCGATCGTGCTAAATTTTCAGAATTTTCACAACAAATCTTTGGAAGTCACCTGAGTTCGGAAAAGATTATGTGTTTTTAGCGAACCATCTGTATGCGAACAAGATATAAAATATCTCAAAAACGAAAAATCGCACGAACCTTGTTATTCCGTTTAGATCGCAACACCGCATCTAACACCAAGGGAAATGCTACTTTACGGATTGTCTTTTTTTTTCAGTTTTTTACAATTTTCTTTAAACTTCACATCACTTTTATTTCAAACATTTATTCGGGAAAATTGAGTTTAGTGGCGGGTGGGGGATCAGGGGAACAGTAGCGTTAAACTTTCCACTTCACAGCACAGTAGCGTTAAAGTACCACTTCACTACAATGTATGATTCTACCACCTATATAATATTTATTATACATTAGAAGCATTGCAGTCGAATTCGAAGTTTGAAGAAAATCGACTGACCGGAAGTGCAACTTTGCAGAATAGGTTTTCGAGTTTGTTTTTAAACGTCTATAATGATTTCCTTTAAACTTCGAATGTTAATTGTATAGATCTAAACATATCCATTTTATTTAAAAAAAATAATAAATTGATTTTAAGATAGTTTTGCAGAATTTGTGTCGTTAAATTTCAAATATATTGGGATAACACTGCAGCCTTTTCTCTGGAATTGACGCGCTATTGTCGTAGACGATGACCATAAAAAGAAGTTTGCTATCAGGGAAAATATCTCTGATGCTATTGTCCTGGAATTTATTTGTTTGTGGAGCTTCCATGATCCTTATTTTTTTGTTTTGTTTTTTGGTATTGTCTATAGGTTCCTATTATATATGCGGATTCAAAAGCAAACGAGTGTTGAGTATTAAATGCGCAGAATTTTGACCAAAGCCTTATTTTTGTTTCTTTTTTTTTAATTTAAGGCGGGACTACATCAATGGTAATTGGCGCCCGGAGCCTTCTCAGTGCACTGCCGGCCTCCGGACACTGTTCTCTCGTTACAGACAACACTGTCCACCACCGAACAGTGAGCTGTAGAGGCTCCTAGGAAGAAAAAAATCTAAGGGCAGTACGGCAGGACTCGAACCTGGGTCCTCCGCGTGGGAGTCCAGAACGCTAACCACTTAGCTATTCCCTTCCCTCCAAAACCTTATTGTCGTCAGATACGGCGTTGGTATCTAAACGGAATATCTAATTTGAGTTTCCTGTGATTTTTCGTTTTAGAGAAAACACACACACACACACACACACAGTAGCACAACGTATGTACATACAAACATTTTCCAAAAACATTTTTTTCGTACATTGGGGAGCTCAAAACACATATTTTATAGTAAGAGAAAGTGAAAACTATTCATGTAAAGTCAACATTTCCGGTTGATCTATTTTGACCGAATTCTTAGCGTCCAATCTGCCGCTGTTTTTCTCAAATAAATTTAGATTATTTTCGCACTAGTTAACATTTCTGAAAAAACTTAAGCACGATACTTCCGGTCACAGTGGCAAGAAAAAGGGGAAAAAACCCTGGCCCAACAGCCCACGGCTTGCCAGATGGCGATTTGAATAGGGGGGCGTGTGGTAAGCACGCCGCAGTTCCCACGCCGTTTAGTTCCGGCCTTCGCTACCGGGGGCGCTACTAACTGTAGCTTCCCACTTTTTATGAAGATGCTGGGGCAACACCGACTTTGCTTTCACGTGAATCGAACCCTGAATTCTCACATGAAAGGCGTGTGCGCTAGCTACTAGACCAACGCGTGAGGACAAAGGGAAAATAACGAGAGAGAAAAAGAAACTGGCAGTCAGCCTTTTCTTATTTTGATTTCTTTTATAAATAAATAGATGAGTGAAAAAATTCTAATCAGAGAAATTAATATTAAAAAAAAAAAAATGAAAAAATAAAATAAATAGTAAATAGTAAATCTTCGACTTTTAATTAACTGTCTATACCCGCCGTCACAACCAGTTTTTGTTAAAATTACAAACAAGACCGAAAAGTCTCTTGTGTTTCAACAATCGGAGGAGTAACAGGGGTGCCAACGTACAATCATAAAATATCCAAAAGTTTACTTTTTCTCCCCTGCCTATCCCTGAAAACATTGTTCTGTAAAAAATATATATAAATAGTCATTTTATCTTCCGACCCTCCTCATGCCACTAAAATTGTTAGAATTATCGTTTAGTATTCGCTGTATACGCTTTTCCTCGTTTTTGCATTATATATATATTTTTTTACGTTTTTGCCTGCTTGGTTTTTAATATTTAAACAGTTTTAATTAATATAAAGAGCGAGAAAGCGGTGAAAGAGAGAGCAAAGTTGGAACGACGTAGAGGAACACTGCCACCTAAATTAGACTGTGTTTCAACTGAAGTGTTTACAGTGCTCTCTAGCGGCAAGGTACTGCAAGTTCACAACTACTATAGAACGGTTTCCCAAATTAGTAATTGTTTCTAGTTCTCTCTAACTCTCTTTTGGTTAAATGATTTAACAAGTTAAATATTTAACCGCTAATTAGGTATTCAAGAAGTTAACGGATTGATGTGTTGGTAAGTTTGTGTGATAGGAACGACAAATCGTTGGGGGGGAGGCCTAGTTGACGTAATATGTTCACATTAATCTCCCTCTAGGCGTAACGAATATCTTATTAAAGCTGACAAATATTCCGACATTATAACTTAATTCTCAATACCTCTCTCTCTTGAACCTGTTTAATTAATACAACAGTATGAATTTGGTATTTAACCTTCATTAAATTTAACACTGTCTGTTTCATCATTTCAAGTATTTATATATCATTTCCAAAACTTATTTCAAACCTTATTCAAATTAAATATATTATTTTCTATTTCAATTATAATCCTAAGTAGCAATTTAGAAATTTAATTATGAAAATGCAATAATATTCAATTGAAATATTGGCAATTATCTACACTTTGCTGACGACCAGGTCAGTTTTTGCATTTTAGAAATTCGTATGACAGCAGACAAAAATGAGGTCATAAAAATTAATCAGTGTTCTTAACTCTGAATTGTAGAACAAGCAGATATCCTTCCTGACTAAAAACAGAATTTTTCCTTCTCTCGTTGTCAAGTGTCTAGATCCATGCTGCTGAATTATCTGGTCACTTAAGGATCAGTTACTCATGAAAGCTTCTATCAATCGAGATGGACTTTTGGAAACGAAGCTGTGGTATTTTCAAACTTCAGCTTTTTGCAAAAAATCGAGGTAAAGCGCTTGGCGAAATTTGAAAATAATATTTTGCTTATCATCAAGACCAGGAAGCTCGTATGGTATGGCCATGTCAAAAGAATAGGCGATGAGTGCTAAGAAAGATTGGCCAGAGAAAGAAGAAAACGAAGGGCGTCTAGAGGTCACATGGACTGAAACCCTATGGCGGCTAGAGGGCTCCAGCGCGAAGGGGGATTGTGATCAGCTTTCAGAATGGAAGGTTCACTTTTTGAAATGTGGCACGTGGCTCTTGAGACCTAATATTATCTAATCTAGAAACTCGGGGCCTTCAAGGAGTTTCAGCACTTAGACCTCAGCTGGGCCCATGTGCAACCCGCAACAACGTCTCACATCAGCCATTTATCATGAAAAAACACCAGGTCTGAGGCGAGTGAGATTTCTGATCCTGTCTTTGGTCCAGAGTATGGATGCTAAATTTCAGGAATCATCTGCGAGCATAGCTTGAGTCATGAGAAAGCAGAAAAAAAAAATTGAGTGAAATACTCATGACACTTTCTCTTACCCTTTATTGCAATTCTAATTCTCAAATTTTCTTCAGAATTGTTACTGAACAATTCAAATAGATATTTCGTTGAGGACAAAATCCACAACCGGAAGTGCCATTTAATTTTTTATTCAGTTTTTCATGTTTTCATGATTTTCAAAGAAAACAAATTTCTTCCACGATATTTTTTTAAATTTGGCATACTATCAACACAAATACTTGAGCTTTCCTCTAAAGGATGTTACTTTACACGTCATTTCAGTTTAAAAAAATGGATTGAAATTATAACTTGGGCATAAACAGCTACAATGTCAGATAAGACATAATCCATCTATCTCAATCTCTAGGAGATCTGGAAGGAGAAGTAGGGGAAGTTTTCTACAAACAAATATATATATATATATATATAAGGGCTCTAGCTAGATTTAAACATTCAGTCTAAAATTCAGCCTGAAATTCAGTCTTGTACACACACTCATCAAGGTAACGTGATCTTTATCAACACTCTGCCAGTCCAAATTCAGTTATCTCAATTAATGTACCAGGGTGTTCATCAGTGTACTTTTTTTCTCTGTATAACCTCACAAAACCCCCCTACAACCAATTTTGGACTTCGGAATCCCTCAAAACTTTGATATCGCAAGCCATGAATGCTTGATTTCGAATATTTTACTCAATCACAATATTTTCCTCTTATAAAGTGAAAACTAAGAAAATAATAATGGGTGCAAAGCACACAATATGTATCTATCGAAACAACATTTCATATTCAATTTTTCCACCACTTTGATTAATATGTTTTATATATATTTTTTTCTTTCAAGGTCACCCTAATAATATTTCCCCCAACTAAGTACTCATTTATTGATAAAATAATCAGCTGATTAAAAAACAAAAATAAACAGATGTTTTTATTATGATGACTAGATTCATCATAATAAAACTGATAAATATACATGAAGGCTGTGGCCAGCCGCTATATTCAGTGGTTAATATGGTCGGCCGTGTAATGAAGACTGACTGACTGCCCATCCACAGTCCTATCTCCACCTCAAGACTACAGTTAATGATATGCACGTTCATACACAATACTGGAGATATTACACAATACTGGCGGTTGTTGTTGGCATATTTTTTTCTTACTCTCTTTTAATTTATTTTTTCAATTTAATTTTTTAAACTTTTTATTTTATTACATTATTATATCATTAATTATTAATTTATGCCTTAATTAATTTTACTTCGATTGTAATATCGAGCCTAAATATTTATATACATTTCATTAATGCGTCAATGTTTACATGCTTCTAAGCGCCTAAATATGGAAGTGGACTTTTTCAGAGATCTTGGCATGCCGGCGGGCATTCCAGCCCAATAACTTGTGTAATTATAAAAGTAATTTAAAATATAAATCATTTTAATAATTTATTCGTAATATAATATTTTATTTAGATTAATAATACAGAAGGTACTTTATTAAATTTTCTTTCATGTTTGCCAATGAATTGTTTATAATTATTAATTGAATTATAATTTTTATTGATTAAAACGACTTTTAGTCTTTAATATACTTTATTTCTTTCGACATAAGTTTTTAGAGTATTTATTTCTTTTTCCGCCGAAAGGGAAACAGAGAGTGATACAATAAAGACCAGCCACCACCTGATCGCTATATCATTATTTATTGTGTAATTATAGCGAAAACTAATAGAAAATGCAATTAAATCTAACAGTTAAATTGATTACAGTAAATTAAAAGTAGATTTTTCTTTGCGGAAAACGTAACTTACTGCAGCATCAATTTCTCGTTAGAAAATAACACTTGATATGCCGTTAGACAGATATATTTTCTAGTGCAAATTGATATTTCCCTACCCTAAGCAAAAAAACAGCTGTCCGGAAATACTAATTGTCTGGATCTGAATCTTTGGTTTTTTTTTGAGGGGGAGGGGACTTTGTTCAGAGAAAATTGATTTATTATGTAGGTTCTTTACTGACGAATTACTTGAGAAGAAATTGAAAGTTATAAAAGTAACTCAAATGTTAAGAAATGAAGATGGTCAACAATCAAAACTTCCTACGTTTTATGTTAGTTTTGATAGTGAAACTCGTTTCAGTGATATACAAAAAATTAAAGCTGTTTGTTATTGCAGTATTATCTGTGGACGATATAAATCAAAAAGAATTGGCCTACAGTGTTACAACTTTCAAGGTTTTTGGCCATACATCTTAAAACTGTTTCCATATTGAACGATGTGTGAAATGCTCCATGAACCACGATTCAAGAGAGTGCAATATTGTAGAAGCTAAGAGGTACAAATGTACCAACTACGGCGGCCCTCATATGTCCAGTGACCAAAGTTGTCCGAGCTTCAGCAGGTACTTACAGACTAAAGTATCATTAAAGCAGAAAATAGCTACTGCCAGAAACAAGGACTTCAACTTCGAAGAAAGAATTGCCCACAGCTAACAACAGGTCACCTGGCAGCATCAACATCATGGTCACAGTCTGTGGGAGATGTTATGTAATAGTAGAACATTAAAAAACAAAATAGGGGATCTTGAAAATACTTTAAGAACGGAGAAAATAGATACCTGCGGTATAAATGAAACTAGGCTTCATAATAAATTTAAATTAAAAATCTCTAGATACAAGGTCTACAGAAATGACGTAAATACACATGGTAGTGGTGTGGCATTTGTTGTAAACACTTTTATCAAGCATGATGAAATTCACTTACCCAAAATTAATAAAGTGGAAGCTGTAGCAATTAAACTGTACACTGAAAGCTACGAATCTATTGTCGTGTGTTATATAACCCTCTATCAACATTAACATTAAACATTAAATTGCCTAAAAAAAAACTGTTTAATTTAGGTACAAAAGTTATATTAAATGGAGATCTAAATGCGAAACATATTGGGTGGAACTGTGTGACAATAACATCAATGGCAAATGTTTGTTAGACTATTCTTTAAGGTTGAACTTTAACTTAGTGTAACGCAGCCAGTGGTGCCATCTAGGAGAGAAGGGAGGTACCTAAGGTTCTCCTAGTGGCCGCTGAGCAGCGCTCTCTCTAGAAGAATCGAGCAAGTTCTAGAAGATTCTCCACCGGTATAAATCGTGGGACCACAGAGAGTTTCCAGGTACAAACGAAGTCACTAGTTTGTGAAAAGTATATAAAAAGTGAACAAAGTGAAATTTTGTGGTTTAAATTGTGAAGTAATTATTATTAAGTGTTGTATATTGTAATTTATTGTGTATAACAATAAATTGGTGTTTTCTTTATTGAGGTTTAGAGTATTTTATGTATACGAACCCACTTAAAACTAGTTGCAGTAGCTAGTTTAGAGGGAAAAACGTTACGTATGGTGTCAGAAGTGGGATGAAATCTCTAAATAGGTAACAGTTTAGTATCAGTTTTGTTGTATGCCCATAAGTACCAGAAGTCAAACGTGGAAAATGGAGGAACTGATGACATTTTTGAAGAGCGAAATGAAAGAAATGAAAGACGAAAGGAAGAGCCGAAAGGAAGCGAAAAGGGGCCAGGACGAAATGAAAGTGATGAAAGATGAAATGAAAGACGAAATAAGGAAGGATGAAATGAACGAAATAAAGAGGGGCCAGGATGAAATAAAAGACAAAATAGCGAGGGGCCAGGATAAAATGAGAGCAGAAATAAAAAGGAAGATAAATAAGATCCAAGAAGGAATGAAGAATGACATAGACAAGGTCCAAGAAGAATTAGACCAGTTCCAAGAAGAAATGAAAAAGGCCCAAGAGGAGTTAAAATCCGAAATGGAGAAGAAGATAGGCGAGGTAGAACAGTACATAAGACGCCGATTGGAAAGCACGGAGACTGGCGCGATTGGAAAGTTGGAGCCACTCCAACGGCAGCCATACAGGAAAATGAAGGCCCCCGATTGGCGTTCAGAGCTCTTGCGCAAATTAGGCCGCCAACCTATGACGGAACATCATGTGGGCAAACTATTTGCTACAATTTAATGCTGCCGCTTCCGCAAATGGATGGAGCAAAAAAGAGAAAGCAACATCACTGATTATCGAAGCGCTGGACATCTTCCAGAGCATTCCGGAGGATCACCGAGGAGATTTTGCCCATTTGAAGGAACATATGGAGAGGAGATTTGGCGACAAGCATATGCAGGAGCTGTACAGGACGCAGTTCAAAACACGGCGCCAACACCCGGGAGAAACACTCTAATAATTTAGTGCCGACATCTCCCGCTTGGTTAGAATGGCCTGGATGACAATCTTTTGGAGGGATTTGCTGCGGATGCCTTCGCCGACGACCTGAAGGACCCTGAATTCAAAGAGGCTATCAAGTTGGCAGGCTCAAGATCGATCGGGGAGGCGCTGGCAAGAGCTTTAGAATTTGAGGCTGTAAAAAAGAGCATTCAGAAGGAACCAGTTCGGGTAAGGCAGACTTATGTGAAGCCATCTGTCGCTCCAAGTGCTAGTAAAGTGAAGGGAAAATTGAAGACATTGTGGAGCGGTTTGTAGAGGGTCTGGTTCGGGAACTGGTGCCCTCCAACGCAAATACTAAACAGTCTATGAAATGTTTTAACTGCCAGGAATTTGGACATTTCAAGAGAGAGTGCAAACGCCCTCCTACCAAGAAACAGCAAAAGGGCGAAGATAATCAGGAAAACTACGAGTAGCCGGCTTTGAGGGGCGGAAGCCGGCTCGTCTCTCTTATGCCCCAGCACAGTTAAAGGTTTCACGGCTGAAATGCGACGACAATGGCCTATTACTGGAAGGAAAGGTTGCGGGTAAAGCCTGCCAGATGGTCGTAGACACCGGAGCCACCCACACTATCGTCAGGAAAGGTTTCCTACCGAAGTGGAATTTAAGAACTCCTTTGAGAGGATATCTAATCGTGACGGCCAATGGGGAGAGCTTGGATGTCGTGGGAGAAACCCAGGTCACCATCGAGGAGGTGACCATGGTGGAGAAGATCCTCCATCATGGTTTTGTGGCAGATATTGAGGATCCAGTCATACTGGGAATGAATTTTATGAAGGCCCATAAAGTCGTCCTGAATTTTGATGAGAGATCTATGCGAATAGGGAACGAGGAAACCGTTCTAAAGATGTGTAAAGAAGATGATGGAGTGGTAAGGCAAGCGATGCTTTCGGAAGACCTTATCCTACCGCCACGGAGTGAAGCCATAGTCGCCGTCGCATTGGAGGAAAAACCAGGAGGGTTACTGGGAGTATTAGAGCCGTTTCCGCAACTCGACAACGGCATTCTCGTAGGACGGACGCTTATCTCAGCTAAAACTAATATAATACCGGCTAGACTTTTGAACACTAAGGATTTCGTCCAAAAGCTGAAGAAGGGAACGATCATAGGCAGGTGTGAAGAAGTCAAGATGATAACCGGTTCCGAGACTGTCAGTGCAGATCTACCTGAGAGGCAACCAGCACCAAAATCCAGAGTAATGAACGAGTTCATAAAAAGTGCAGTTGCCGATTTGAAACCTGAGGACAGGAAACCGGCCGAAGAGCTGCTATGGAAATTCCAACATGTGTTTTCTTGCAGCGACAAAGTTCTTGGAAGGACGAAGATGGTGCAACACCGAATCAATACGGCGATCATCCACCCATTAAGCAACAACCACGAAGGATTCCCCTGGCCAAACAACAGGAAGTTGACCAGATGTTAGACGACATGAAAACACAAGGCGTTATCGTACCCTCCAGCTGTCCTTGGGCTTCTCCCGTTCTGTTGGTCAAGAAGAAGGACGGATCGACAAGATTTTGTGTTGTCTACCGCAATCCTAATGAGGTCACGAAGAAGGACAGCTACCCGTTGCCACGAATAGACGACACTCTGGACACCTCAGCGGAGGCCAAATGGTTCTCGACTTTGGACTTGAAGAGCGGGTACTGGCAAGTGGAGGTACATCCAGATGATCGCGAGAAGACAGCTTTTTCCACAGGTACAGGACTATGGCAGTTCAACGTAATGCCATTCGGACTCTGCAATGCCTCGGCTACTTTCGAGAGGCTGATGGAGACAACTCTGAGAGGGTTACATTGGCGGAACTGCCTGATTTACCTAGACGACGTTGTCATCTTTAGCAAGACCTTGAAGGAACATCTCAGGCATTTAGAAGAGGTCTTGGAAAAATTGTCCGGCTTTGGCTTGAAGCTTAGCCTGAAGAAATGCCAACTGTTTGGCAAGGAGGTGAAATACCTGGGACAGATTGTTGCCGCGGAAGGAGTGAAGACCGATCCTGAGAAGATTGAAGCCGTGAGTGCGTGGCCAGTCCCGAAAGATAAGCGTGAAATCAGAAGTTTCCTGGGGCTGTGTACTTACTACAGGAGATTTGTCTCGGATTTGCAGACATAGCCAGGCCACTACATCGGTTGACTGAAAATGAGCAACCTTTCGAATGGACACCTAAATGCCAAGAAGCATTCGATCGACTCAAGAAAGCCTTATTGACGTCACCAATCTTGGCATATCCAAGGGCTGGCTGCGAATTCATAGTAGACACAGATGCCAGCGCAGTTGGAATAGGGGGTGTACTTTCCCAGGTACAGGATGGTGAAGAACGAGTCATTGTGTACTTCTCTAAGGCTGAAAAGAATTACTGTGTCACTAGGAAATAGCTTCTGGCAATCGTGAAGACACTGGAACATTTCCATAAATACTTGTATGGACAGCCCTTCCAATGCAGACAGACCATGCTTCACTGACTTGGCTCTTAAATTTCAAGAACCCGGAAGGACAAGTAGATCGCTGGATAGAGAGATTGCAGGAATACCAATTCAAGATCATACACCGGAAGGGAAGACTTCATGGCAATGCTGACGCTCTTTCAAGACGGCCTTGCAATACGGATTGCAAGCACTGTAGCAAGATAGAACTGAAGGAGCAGAGACAATGCAAAAGAACCACTGTCTTACCTCTAGAAGAATGGAGCCCTGAAGTGATTAGGGGAGAACAACTTAAAGATGAGTACATCGGACCAATGCTCAAGTTTAAAGAAGATGGGTCAAGACCGGACTAGAAAGACATTGTACCTAGCAGTCGGAATGTGAAATGCTACTGTGCGCAATGGGATTCGCTTACCGTTAAAGATGGTGTATTGCTGCGGATCTGAGAAAGCGCAGATGGCAAAGACAAAAGGAATCAGGTAATTCTACCTGCATCGTAGAGGGAAGAAGTGTTAGCGGAAGTGCACGGAGGCATTACTGGCGGCCATTTCGGAGTAAAGAAGACATTGGAAAAGTTGAGGCAGCGGTTCTATTGGGTAGGCTACCACCAGGATGTTGAAGATTGGTGCCGGCGATGCACGGAATGTGTAGCGAGCAAAGGACCCAGAAGTAGAACCCGTGGCGCTATGAGGCAGTACAATGTTGGAGCACCATTCGAAAGAATAGCTATCGATATAGCCGGCCCGTTCCCAAAATCTAAAAGGGGAAATCGCTATATACTAGTTGCGGCGGATACTTTAGCAAGTGGACGGAGGCGTATGCTTTGCCAACCCAGGACGCATCAGCTGTGGCCGAAGCTCTAGTAAATAACCTGTTCAGCCGTTTCGGGATTCCGCTGGAATTACATTCCGATCAAGGGAGAAACTTTGAGTCACAGGTGTTCAAGGCGGTCTGCGAGATTCTTGGCATCAGGAAGACGAGGACAACGCGCTTCACCTTCAGTCTGACGGCATGGTGGAACGATTTATCAAGACTCTAGGAAGCCATTTAAGGCTTTTGGTGAATGAACGCCAAGACGACTGGGACGAACACATACCTCTAATAATGATGGCGTACCGTTCGGCTGTCCACGAGACCACGGGCCGCACACCAGCCAGCGTTGTGCTTGGAAGAGAACTTCGGCTATCCAGTGACCTTTTATTTGGCAGTCCAGAAGAGGAGGAAACGGACGTGGACAACTATGCAGAAGAGCTTCGCCGCAGATTGAGGACCATCCATGGAAAGGTGCGCGACAAGAGGTGTTAGAAAGTGACCGGATGAAAACGCGGTACGATCTACGGGTCAGCGGAAGGACCTTCTAGGAAGGCGAGAAGGTATGGCTGTATAATCCGGTACGGAAGAAGGGAAGGTCCCCAAAACTTCAAAACGATTGGGAAGGACCTTACACAATCATCTCAAGGCTCAACGACCTGGTGTACCGAATCCAACGGACGCCCAGATCCAAAATGAAGGACGTACATCTGGACCGGTTACTGCCTTACGTCATCAGCGATGTTTCTGTTCGGGACGAACAGATCTGAGAGGGGAGCAGTGTAACGCAGCCAGTTGTGCCATCTAGGAGAGAAGGAAGTTACCTAAGGTTCTCCTAGTGGCCGCTGGGAAGTGCTGGCGGCGCTCTAGCTCTGTCTAGAAGAATCGAGGAAGTTCTAGAAGATCCTCCACCGGTATAAATAGTGGGACCACAGAGAGTTTTCCAGTTACAAACGAAGTCACTAGTTTGCGAAAAGTATATAAAAAGTGAACAAAGTGAACTTTTGTGGTTTAAACTGTGTGTAATTATTATTAAGTGTTGTATTTTGTAATTGATTGTGTATAACAATAAATTGGTGTTTTCTTTATTGAAGTTTAGAGTATTTTATCTATACGAACCCACTTAAAAATAGTTGCAGTAGCTAGTTTAGAGGGACAAACGTTACAATATACTCTGATGAGCCAACATATTTTCCTGCTAACTCTCAGTGCAATGCGGGTACTCTAGACCTTATCTTGGTAGAAGGTAAATCAAATACTTCAGCACCTATCAGTAGGACGATGCCAGACTCGGATCATATCCCTGTTTTCTTTAAATTATTCGAAAAACCTGAAAGAAATCCGTCACTTACAGTCATGATTTCAGTAATGCCAACTGGCGGTTGTACAGACAGCTGATTAATAACATGTGCAAAACCTGTAGTAGAAAACTGCCACGACTTATAAAACGTTGTAACAAACTTCACTAATATTATAATTCAAGCTTGTAGACACGCTGTTCCTCTTGCTAAAGCAAACACATTTAATAACGTACTCTCATTAAAACTGAAATATTTAATAAAAATTGGAAACATCTTCGCAGGACACATCAAAAATACAGAATTTGTAGACTAAAACCTTTAATTAATTATTTAAATACATTCATAAAAACTGAAATTAACAATCATAGAAACAAAAATTTCACTAAATATGTTGGAACACTAGAGGCCAGCACTGGTACACTATGGGCTGCGGTTAAAAAACTAAACGGTAATACTATCCATATTCACCCACTGCTATCGAACCAACATTATGTTTATTCAAACACTGATAAGGCAAATTCTTTGGCGTTGCACTTTGAGAATGTTAGTAAACAAAATGAACATCTTGGAATAAACTACCTTACAAACAGAATAACTCGTAGAGTAAAAGATTATTTACAACAAATTAGTGTACAAAATGCGACTTACAAACTTACTACCCCGCGTATTTTAAATATGATAATTAAAGCGCTCAAAAATAAAAAGTCTCCTGGTCCAGACAAAATAAATAATAAGTTATTAAAAAATTTACCTAAAAAAGCAATAGTTTACTTCACACATATAATTAACAAAATGATTTCTTTACAATATTTTCCAAAACAATGGAAACACTGCACAGTTATAGTTCTACCAAAGCCTGGTAAGGATAGTAATAGTTGAGCGGCTACAGACCCATCAGTCTGCTAAATACGCTCAGTAAAGTGGCTGAAAAAATTACTCTGAGTAACATCAATCAGCACTCAGTCCAAAACAACATTCTCATCAATGAACAGTTTGGCTTCCGGAAGGGTCATTCGCCATAGGGCTGTTGGCTCGACTGGTTGATAATATTACCGAGAAGTTCAAAGAAAGAAAACATACCGGTATGTTGTTACTGGACATAGAGAAGGCCTTCGATACCGTTTGGCATGAAGGCCTTCTCTATAAAATGATAACTTACGGTTTTCCGGCTTATGTTGTGAGTCTGATACAATGTTACCTTGCTGACAGAACCTTCCAGGTAGGTACAAGTAGGTAATAATCTCTCTGACAGAAGGGGTCTAGTATCAGTAGTTCCTCAGGGTTCTGTCCTTGGGCCGGTACTTTTCACTATTTTCCTTAATGACATACCAGTTAAAGACAATGTTTTGTTGTCCCTCTTCGTAGACGATACAGCCTTGAATGTGTCGTCTTGGCGAACGGACACAATCACTAACAGATTGACACAGAATCTCCTTAAGCTACTAAAATACTTCCATAAATGGAAAATTAAAATAAATACAGAAAAAACTCAAGTAATATTTTACACAAAAAGGTGACCGACTTTATGGAAAGAGATAACTATAGCTAACAGACCAATAGAATGGGTCTCCACTGTCAAGTATCTGGGGGTCACATTAGACAAATCATTAACATTTACTCCACACATAAACACAATAGTTCAAAGAAGCAAAGCTCTCATACTCCAACTGTTCCCTCTCCTAAATAGACATTCTACTCTGAGTGTTGGCAATAAGATACTGTTGTACAAGGTTCTGGTCAGACCTGTGCTGACCTATGCTGCTCCATGTTGGAGTATAATGAGTGATACCAACCTGAAGAAATTGCAAAGGGTGCAAAATAAGTTTTTAAGGTTTGCCATTGATGCTCCCAGATACACCCCAGTTAAACTCTTGCACGAAGAAACAAAAATAGAATTTATAAAAGAATTGTTAAAGGAAATATGTACAACTTTCTTTCTTAGTACAGCTTATAGTGAAAATAAAACAATCAAAAACATAGGATGTTACAATACAAATTGTCATTTTAAACATAAGAGAATTAAAAATATAATATGCCCACCACATCAATAAAGAGACTACTATAGAGCTGGGTTTTTTCCTTGTCATTTTTCCCAGCACCACACTGTGAATTATATACATACTATGTGATAGAGAATTTGGTGAAGTGGTAAAGATGTAAATCTGGTACACTTAACATTGTAAATATGTAAATATAAGACAAGAAAATATTATTTTATTTATTATTTATGTAGGTTCTGAAGGCACTGGAACGTCACGCTCCACTCTTAAGTGCTAATCATTATAGTGTTGGTTTCTCTTGCTGCATAATATTGAAAGAAACATGGGACATTTTGTAAAACTTTGTAATTTGAAGAAACATTATTATATTTAAAAGTATAAACTAGCAAGTGTATGCTCGTATATTCTATGTTTTATATTTTATAAGAAAAATTTGTTAGATTTTGCCACTAGGAAATCCGTATAAATCTGTCTCATTTTAATTGCCTTTTTTTTTTCTTTGCAGGTGAATGATTTTTGATATTATGATTGCGAATGGTGCAGCAAAATATTCGTAAGTTTCAATTTCACATATTTAATCATATATTAGCCATAAAAAGGTAAACCAAATAATAAAACAAATAAATTGCTTAGAATATTGTATTTGAAAAGAATCGATCAATTAGTAGTAATAAAACGCCCTCTTACTAGGACCGATGCTACAATCACTTTTTTGAAGGAACGGTTTGTAATAATAAATTTGAGATATTGAGAGCAAATCATTATGCCGTAAATGTCGTGGGTTTAAGTATTTTCCTAAAACCTTTGATCGAAATCCTGAGCTGCTGTGGTAGCTCAAAAACTTTCTTCCGTCTACATAGCAATCTTCAGAACGTACTTGATTACTATCTTCCTTAAGGTAAATCAGCTTTTGTTCATTCTGCGCCTGGGAAAATAGGAAAGTTTCTTTCGGCCTCATTCTTTTTACCATATGTAGCGCGCTGATATACCCAGTAATCCGAACAACCTGTACTCGTGTGAATATCCGTCATAGCTTCCCTAAATCTTCCAATTCATTTGAATAGTTGTAAACAGCAAATTGAAAATAAACCTGAACATAGAAAAATCCCAACATAACTTTCACCGTCTGATGAGGTATATCCTCTTCCCGACACTTTTAACAACAAAATGCTTTCCACGATATGATCCATGTAGATTGTAGATTGTTGTAGGGGATTATTGTTCTGCGACCTGAAATCTATTGTGCCCTCCCCCCGGAGCCTTTTCAGTGCACTGCCGGCCTCCAAGCAGTGTTCTCTAGCTACAGACAACACTGCTCATCACCGGACAGTGAGTTGTAGAGGCTCCTAGGAAGAGAAAATCTAAGGGCAGTATGCTGGGGTCAAAGGCATTTGCAACATCCAACATATGCAACTATCCAATCAAAGTTCCTCCGCAAATTTAGTCAGTGATTCCCTTATCTTATTATTGTTCCAATTACACCCATTTATTAAGAGCTCAATATGCTGAAGCTCCTAAAAAGTAGCCGAAACTCCACCACTCTAAATTCTACTAGAATCTGCCCGCCCATTCCAATAACATCCTCCTTTATTCCAAAGAGAATAGTTGAAGCCGTTTTTCTAGGAAATCGAGAAAAACGCGAAAACTTATTCGGTTTATAAAATAGCAGTTCATGTTCACTGAATTTCCTTTCAATTTTCAATTCTAGCAAGCATTGAATGTGGCTATATTCAATATATATTATTGTTTCCCCCCTTGTAGAACACTCCGGATAACAAAAAATCGTCCCCCGGAATAACAGACAGAACGTCACCAAAGTTGTACTTCAAGTTGATGGATTATTTAATCCCTAACCTTCTTGCAAATACAATCTTTTTTCTTAAAGTCTGAGCTTCCGGTAATTTTCTATTTATGAGAATATGTTTTTGCAAACACTCACCTTAATCCATACGAGTATGTTATCATATGTAAAAAATAAAATATATTTTTCGTTTTCAACGGTTATCAAAATATGTATTTCCGGTGAAGATAATAACTTGAAAATTGAACACAAACGCAACACATTCTCTTACAAGTGTAAGAGAAAAGTAATAAACAAATTCTTTTCTCCCTTACAAATTTTCTCTCTCAAGTATCCAATTTTATATCTCTTAATTCCGGTTTTTACTTTTTCTTATTCCTAGTAATTATTCACTTCCGTCCAAACACCACAACAACAAAACAAAAAATAAGTAATATAGTATTTCTATGGTTACATACTTAATCACATCACTGTAACGAGCCTCTTTGTACCTGCCTACCTCGATTATACTTTGTTAATTTTATATTCCGTAGTGGACCATCATTAGTTAGTCAGTGGTTTTTGAACTCAATAATTAAACCACTAACCTGGTTTATGTGCTCTCTTACAAAAATACATACATACATTCAAACAAACACACACATACACATACATCAGAGCTACAAAGTATTTTCTGGCTATTTTAATTATATACATTGAAGTTATACTATAACAGTAATAATACGGTCATTAAAACCTGGATGCCAGACATGAGCAATTAGAATCTATTTAATCAAATTAGTCTTTGTAAAGTTTCGTTAATAACCCCATATGTTACAATATAGTGAATAATTTTACTAATTAAATTAAAAAATAATTATAATCCTAGAGTTAGATTAATTACTGGTGTAATCCTAAAACCAAATTAAAACGGAAAAATAGAAAAAAAATAATAATTCTTAATTTTTACCTTTTTCCTCGATTACTGTTGATAAATGGAAATATTGGGATCCGGGCAAATATTCGAAATTGAGTTTTCACCGGAAGTACATGTTTCAAAGTTCTCCAGCAACTTGAGTGTAAACAGAATATCTCACAAACGAAAAATCGCGAGGAGTTCAAACTTGGTATTTCGTTTAGGTGCTGCATCTGACACGAAGTTTAAGGCAAAATATAGCAACCGCATGCGTATTTATTAATTTTTTGTTGCGTTTTT
The DNA here is from genome assembly GCA_011037195.1 of Triatoma infestans. Classification (NCBI taxonomy): domain Eukaryota; kingdom Metazoa; phylum Arthropoda; class Insecta; order Hemiptera; family Reduviidae; genus Triatoma; species Triatoma infestans. The sequence goes on along the minus strand of JAAEAF010001592.1, from coordinate 127,131 downwards.
CCTAATTTTCTCAAAAAAAAACCGGCTCAAACGATTTTCTTTGATTTTCGTGCACTATCTACACTCATCTTATTTTAAACATTTTTTCTAGGAAAACTGATTTTTGGTAGGGGGGGGTCCTAAAGGAAGGGGAATGTAAAGCTTGTCTCTAAACAATTTGTGGTTATACCACTTACCGTACATACACGGATCTACCACTTTGGTTTTAATTAGTTTTCCGAGGAAATTCATTGAAGGGGTTTTCGGAGGTTGGGCTTTCCTCAAAACTGTGGTTTTTACCAAGTTCAGATTCTCCTTTTGATATGACATTGAAGACAATTGAGAATTAGACATCTTAATTAGAGAATTATAAATTTGAAGGAAATTGATCTCATTCGTAAATTTCTAAAATGGCAGAAGAGAAAGTGTGCGAGTGTTTCACATCAGATTTTTTCGAATATATACTCGGGCCTTTTATATTTCTGGTAAAAGCATCTTTTATAAAATTATGAGTAACGGAAGGCAGTTATTTCACTTATAAGTGGTAAGAGAAAGTAAAAATGGGAGGGGTGATAAGTAACAGATAGCGCTGTTATCACCAGAAGGAAACCCTCTTTTCAAGATGGTGGATGATATCAAACCCAATAAACGTTTGTTTTACAATTGTTAGTTTTTTTATCTTCTTATGGTCAGCGAATATTTTCTTCCTGATCTGTCTTCCATAAAGAATGGTTAGGGATGTATGTAGTTGCGGAAGAGATACTTAGCAATATAGAGCATGCTGCATAATTCTATTGTGGGCTATTACACATAAAAAGGATCTCTCCATTCAGGCCTCATTCTTAGGACGATAAAGAGATGTGTTTTATATCTATATTTACAAGAAGAACCCCCATAAAGAGGGTCATGCTGCAATTTTCACGTGGAGATAGCGCAATTTTTTATTTCTCAAACTCATAAGTCATAACCCAACTGCCTCCGGAATTTTGAATTGTCAACAAAAGAATCCTGAGTATTTTTATGTTGAAAGCACTTTCACAATCCTCAGTTCTCAGTTTATGCTGACTGTTAGAGTCGGTGCCCTGAAACTTTCAAACTATCTACACATCTGAAACCGATCGATGGCCTCAAAATGAAGCTCTCTGAAGGGTAATCACGAATAGAAATATGGTGTGAAACGTTCATATAATTTTCTCTTACATGTTGCTTTACAGTACACAGCAGATCGAATGTTTGTGACTACATAGTAGTCACTAGACGGCGCCTAGATGAAACGCCAATAATTCTTGAAATCTAATGTTACGAATTTAATAATATATTTTTCGAAATATATGTGATAGAATCCAAGTTTAAAGAAAATCTTCCGGATCATTTTCATGAAATAAAACTCAGTAATCTGTAAATATAAAGATATTGGTTGACCGTTGATGAATTATGTTATGAAGAAATTTGGTGAGGATCGGTCAAGAAAGAACCATTCAATTATGCCAACGTTTCGACAGAGTTTCCTGTCTTTATCAACTTTTTAATCTAAAAAACAATACAATGAGGAACCATAATGCATTAATAATATTGTAACATGCAGAATAATAATAATAATAAAAAAATTTTCAATTAAAAATAATATTGAACCTACATATAGATATGGAGAAAAATTTGCAGTGGAATTTTTAAACATACACATTTGTTACATCGCAGAAACATAAAAAAGCAAATTCAAAGTTACAACTTGTTTCTTATCTTTTATATATATATATATATATAATTTTATTATTATTCTGCATGTTACAGCATTATTAATGCATTGTGGTTCCTCATTGTATTGTTTTTTAGATTAAAGCCTTGATAAAGACAGGAAACTCTGTCGAAACGTTGACATAACTGAATTTTTCTTTCTTGAACGAACCTCACCTTATCTGTACAGTTATACTTTTAAGTTAACCGATTTTATGTAAGCAATGCAATATACTTAATTTTTGTATAGTTGATGGAACCATACATTGTGCTGATGCGGTACTTTTTTGTTGTGGAAAAGTCGTGAAATAAAACAACAAAACCATTCAGTGAATTCGCACTTTACGGTTAGTGATTGATTTTGAGCGAAACTTTTGTATCAGCAAGGTTGGTGATTCCCTTAACCTGAATAACAGATTTGAGCTTTTTGGGACTTTTTAATTTTCTTTTTAAGATATTTCCTTCGCAGAACACGTACACACAACTAACACTCTACATTTCACAGGCTAGAAATATTTCAGTGTACCCAAAAATATGCACTTATGATGTAGATCTGTTTGCAAAATTTGCCCGGATCGCAATACTTGCTCTTACAGCAATGAATGAAAGTGAAAATACTTACGTCTGCAGATCCAACTTACGTCTGTGAAACAAAATTTTTTTTTTCACTCAGGGAAATTTAGACATATTTTTCCGTTAAAGGAAAAGTAATGTAGATGAAACTCTTTAGGAAATCATATTCTCTTCTAATTTAAAATGAATCTAAAATCGTTACGTGATTTTATTCTGAAAAGACATATTACAAGTAGGTTATAAACAACAGTATAAACAGTATACTAAGACTATAATAACATACAGTTACCTGAAAAGAATTAAATTACACGTAACTTCCCAAAAGGTAACAAAGTAATAAATAATTATAATAATTATAGTTATTAATACAAACAACACAGTGTGGTAACGTTTTTAAGAAGGTAACGCACGGTTATATCCCATGTGTAGATTAGGTTAGGCTGCAGCCTTACACCTCCCCTCCTAAAGACGCAGGATGCGGGGAAAAAGGTAGTAATTTACTAGAGTGGAAGAAATTGGAAATCTTTTTTCTCTTTCCACTACCAATTTCATAGAAAGACGGTGAAATCTGTCTGACGATTGGATAAGGACCGATGCGAACAGGATCTAACTTGTTGCGATTTAATTTATTTCCATTTTCTATATATACTAAATCACCAACGTTGAAAGTGTGCTGGCATCGATTCTTATCTATTCGAAGTTTATTTGTTTGGAAACTCTTCACCGAATTGTGGAGAGCTATCTTTCGGTCCTCCTGAAGAGTTGATTCTTCTTCTTCTTTAAAAGGAGATATGGTAGGTTTGTGTCCGAACAAAAGATATGATGGGGCAAAATGTGTGGAACTATGGATAGTGTTATTGTATTCGTTGGCACATTCTTGTGCGAGTGTTGTCCAGGCTTTATTATGATTTTCATTAATTTTGCAGCGTAGACGATTTACTAAAGTTTGATTTAATCGTTCATTTAGACCGTTAGATTCGGGGTGGTCGATGCACGTGAAAACGATCTGAATTCCCGATTTTTCTAAAAAGTTTAGGAAATCAGTGGAGTTTATACCTGTATATTGATCAGCTAATAGGACTGAAATATGATTTTGCTTAGCAAGTGGTTTTAGTAATTTTATAAAATCTGATGCGCTCTGGCCCTTTGTTGTAGAAATCCATACATATCTGGTGAAATGATCCACTAGGATATGCATATATCGTTTGGATGATCGGTGGCCCTGAAAACCTCCAACAGTATCAAGTGACATGATTTGAAAAGGCTCTGTGGCAGGTCCGAATTGCGAGAGCAGGCCGATCGCACGACTACGACGAACTTTATTTTCAATGCAAATTTTGCAGCTTTTACAGAAAGCTTGTACCGCTTTGTCGAGACCTTTGAAGTAGTAATGTGGCCTGATTGTAGCAATCATATGAGCCGGGCCAATGTGGCCATACTGTTGATGAACAAGTTGAATTATTTTTTTCCAAATGTAGGGGAAACAAATATTCTCGATTTTCCTTTTAATTTCTTAAGTACTATTCCCTATTTATAATCCGTGTGTTTTGCTACTTTTAAATCAGAGAGATGCTCTGTTTGGTCTTTCAGTATGGTGGATAAATCTATCAAATTTACTACCTGGATCGCATCCTCGTTCTCGAAATATTCAAGGACTGGATTTCTAGATAACAAATCAGCAAGAATATTTTCTTTTCCTTTTTTATATATAACATTGAAGTTGAACTGGGATAAATAAAGAATTAGGTCTCCCAGTATTTCATCAGATCTGGCTTTAGTCTTTAGATTCTCTAATGGTTTATGATCACTACAGACCGTGAAGTGGCGTCCAATAAGGTAATACTGCCAAAACTTGATTGCATCATTAATGGCTTTACATTCTAAGTGGATTATATCTAAGCGTTTTTCTCTGCTTGATAGTTTGCGTGAGTAATATGCGACGGGATGTAGTATGCCGTCTTCTTGTGGCTGTTTAAGTGTTGCGCCAATACCTTTGTAGCTGGCGTCTGTCTCTATGAAAATAGGCTTTTCAGGGTTGTAAATGGCTAGGATGGGTGCAGAACACAAATAGGCTTTGATCATATTGAAGGTTTGTTCACATTCATCTAACCACTCGAATGTTACATCTTTTCTCAATAATCGGTGTAGTGGTTCCAGTTTCTGAGTACTGTTTTCTATATACTTCAAGTAAAAATTTATTGAACCCAGAATACTGCGTACACCGGTCTTATCCGTGGGTCTCTGGAGTTTATGTATCGAGATTAAATTATCTTGTGCTGGTGAGACCTTGTTCTTCGAAATCTCATGTCCTAGATACTTGACCGATTTGGTGGCAAATACACATTTTACTAGTTTCAATTTGAAACCTTCTGCGTTGGTAACTTGTAGGAATTTCTCAATGTGGTGGATATGTTCCTCCCAGGTTCGAGAGAATATCAAAATATCATCAATGTAATTAATGCAAAAATTATCTAAGTCATTTCTTCGGATAATATTCTCTGAAATATAGCCGACGCATTTTTTAGGCCAAAAGGAAGAACTTTGAACATGAATTTCCCATATTTTGTGACAAACGAAGTCTTTTCTCGATCTTGCAATTTCATCGTTATGCACCAAAACGCAGAATTAATATCTAAAACTGTGAAGTATTCACAATTTACAACTTTATCGATCACATCTTGTATTGTAGGGAATGGAAAACATTCTGGTACAATCAATTTATTCAATTTTCAAAAATCTATACATAAGCGGGATTTTCTCTTTTCATCTTTCTTATAAGCAAGCGTTACAGGAGAAGAAAAGGGGGAATCTGATTCTTCAATAATTCCTGCTTGCAACAGCGCCTTGATTTGAGTTTTTATTTCTGTATCGTCCGGAATAGAACATTTATACGGACGGGAGGTTACATATTCATCTTTGAGTAATTTTATCTCTGCTTCTTTCGACCGTACTTTCCCAATATCAAATTTATCTTTAGCAAACATGTGTTTATATTTTTCAATCAGTTGCAAAATTATTTGTTTCTTGTCATCATTTTCAATATGTTGCAGGTCAGCTGTAAATTCATCTATATGCAAATGTTCATTTAAATTTACTTCAGTATACTCTTCCAAATCTTCAGTATTAGCTGTAACCTGTTGATTTGTATATGATTGTTTCTGATCTCTATGGGATTGATCTTCCTGTAGATCTATTATACTTGTTTTATTTGTACGCTGGGAAATCTTTAAATTCTCATCTTGAATTAATTTGAATTTCTTGATGGCATCGATACCTAGCAATAGATCATAGGAGAAATTATCATTCTTTACAACGTAAGTTGGTATGTAATCTGTTATGTTTCCAATGCGAAGCATAATCGTAGCCCGGGCTGAAGTGAATTAAGTCCGTTGACAGTTTTTAGAACTTTTCTATGTTCCATTAATTTCAACTTAAGCAAATCAGCAATTCGTTGATTAATTAATGTGACATTTGAGCCACAATCATATACAGCCTTGATTTTTAAGCTCTCATTAATAACTACATTTAGCTTTATCAACGGATCTAACTTCGCCCGGGTCTCTAGTTTAAATCTTCATTATCAAGATTGATTTTCAATATTTCTAAGTCGTTTGAATTTGTAGAACATTCAGTCAAATTTGATTTCAGTTTTTCAGCTGTTTGGTTTTTGTTACGGCAGTCGGATAGTAAGTGGTAACGATTGTGGAAACCAAGGGCCGCACAAATCGAGCAAGGTTTTCGTTGGGAGTCGTTTTTCAGGTGAATTTCAGATTTTTTTACAGGATTTACAACAGACTTTCTGTTTAGCGTTGGGCTTAGAGGCTTCTCTTTCTTTTTTTTAGTAAAGGTGTTTTCTAATTTTCGGAGGTCTGTATATAGCTTGTCAAGCGTGGTTACCTCTTCCCTTCAAGCGCATCTTGAACTTCAATTGGTAAACCAGTGATGATTTGGTTTATGCGCGATATCGTAGTAGCATTGGGTTCAACTTCTAGGCATAGTCTCTCCTTTGCGAGTGCATAATCCACTAGGGATCCTGCTAAATATTTGTAGTTGAAAGCTCTTCTGACAACTGACCACCCTTTATCTACGAAAACATTGAGGAAAGAATTCTTCCAGTTTACCCAGCAGTCGTCATTGTTTAGACCTATCTTTTTCAAATTCGTTTCATACCAGTCTTTTGCTGGACCGGAGACAAAAAAACCTAAAGCTTGAACCTTTACAGTATCGGAGTTTATTTGAAATCTGCAACATTCTTCTTCAAACCTACGTAGCCATTCTACAGGATCGGATTTTTTTTTCAAATTTGTCTAAAACAAATTTCTTCTCAATATGATGCAGTTTAATTTCGTTTTGAATGTAATTTGATTTTAACTGTTGCTCCAATTGTCTGATTCGGTCTTCTAACTCTGTTTGTAGGGGTTCTATGGATCGTGGAGAAACTGTTGTTGGAGAATATTCTTCCAATGGTAATTCTTGGAAACAAACGTTAGACGCTTCATCAAAGTATTCTTTCCGAATATCGTCGTCAATCATAATAGCTACTGTTCTGTAACCATTCACATTTTTTATAGCATACATAGCATTTTGTATGGGTTTCTTACTTGATAAAATTGTGTGGACCTTTGAGTCCTTGGATTCTTCTGGTAATAAGTACCAAATCTTCTTATCCGTAGAAATACAGTGGATCACGAATTCCTTCTCGGCTTTCTTCACCACACGAACAAAAAGTTGGGCCATCTTCTTACCAGTTGGGGTGAATGTAATTTAATTTCTAAAATCGTTACGTGATTTTATTCTGAAAAGACATATTACAAGTAGGTTATAAACAACAGTATAAACAGTATACTAAGACAATAATAACATACAGTTACCTGAAAAGAATTAAATTCCTCGTGAATTAAATTCACGTAACTTCCCAAAAGGTAACAAAGTAATAAATAATAATAATAATTATAGTTATTAATACAAACAACACAGTGTGGTAACGTTTTTAAGAAGGTAACACACGGTTATATCACATGTGTAGATTAGGTTAGGCTGCAGCCTTACATGAATAAAACACCAGATTGGTTTTTCCAGTTCAGAAAATATTTGTGAAAAAGTCGGAGTCGTAATTTATTGATTTACCAGGGAAATATTTTGCCGAGAATAGTGGAAGCAAGAGAGGATGGAAAATTGGTGCAAGAGAAACTTCATAGTGGTATTCTCTAACAATGGGGGGTGGGAACAAATGATACCTGATACCCTATTATCTTTCTATTCTAATTGGATTCCCCGCAGTGAGGAAGGTAGTTGAAATAACTAGAGCAACTGGATATCTTAAACAGGGATCCAATTCTATATAGCTATAATTTGAATTTCCCCGGCTGCATTTTCATTGGAATAAATATTGTTAGTTAATTGGGAAAAAGATTTTATAAAGAAATTTATATATTTACTTTCTACCTCTGGCTCCGAGAAACCTGGGTTATTTCCCAAGTAGATGAAACAGTACCATCAGCCTTTGGAAAATAAAAGAAGGAAAGTTGTAATGCTGATCTAAGGCTCAGTAAAAGAAGGCATAACCTAGAGAAAATGATCCTAGAGAAGATCTTAAATCTTTACTGAGGAAGGTAGATAGATTGTGTTGGACAGGAAGTTTGATAGACCAGAAAATTTGATGTTGGAATATCAAATGTGATATTACGTTTTAGTTAACCAACGTAGAATTCGGAAAGTACTTTTGGGATCAAAAGCCGTCAACCAATTGACACAATTTACGATTCTGTTATTTAGATAATATTGCTAAAATTTCAAGTTTGGTGAAACTAAAGGTACTACTTAATCGAATCGATTATCCGAGATTTTTTCAGAAATTGAAATATTCTTCGGAAACGTGTGACGTTAGGCTTAAGATGAAGCTGTCAAGTTCTATTGGGGAGTGATAGAAACGTGTCTGATGATCTAAAATGTAGTCTTCCTCAGGTACTTTCTATGTCCTAAGTACTAACAGATAAAACGTTCAGTTTATCATGTGTAATAATATGTTGCGAAAATTCCAATTTTGATGGAAATTTGACTATTATAGTTGCAGTGATTGCAGTTGGAGAAAATTGTGAGAGTGTTTCACACTCATTGAGTTTTCATGCGAGTTCAAAAAAATGATATGAGAATGCCTTGACAAACTCAATGAACTGGGCAGGAACAATAATATTCTCTATTTTGGATGCCAGGCTTGTTGGGATAGAAGGGTTGTTGGAAAAGGCACTGCATCTCTCCCTTCTTAGGGCCGGAATCTCTTCTTTGGGATAAACGGTCAGTCCCTCCAAAAAAAAGCCTCACATACGAGGAGGAAATCAAGAAAGCACGGCTCTCTTAGGTTCTTTTGTAGGGCTGAGCAGGCTAAGACTAGCCAGGACAGTTATGACCGGAGTTGTACATCAGTCTAAAAGAAAAACAGGCTTCGCATGCTGACGGATTTCTTCAGGGACGGGGCAGCCTTGTAGACTCACAACGGGAAGTCCCGATGATGTTGAGCCTAGTACATGATAGCATCTGCAGATTTCTATGAGGAAATAAAGGAGACTCTTCAACCACACTTTGTTAAAGGACTGCGACACTCAGAGAAGTTCTGGATACCTACCTGGCTTTTACGATTGGAGGATAGGATGGATATTGGAGGAAGATACATCCGACCTAGTACCACATTCTTAGAGATTTCTCAAAAAGTTAATTGAAATGGATTTTGTAGGATGAATAGTCTTGATAGGGAGGCACAAAATCCTCTTTTGGGCGCAGTGCTCCGTCTCTTTCCCCCAAGTTTGAAGGAAAATGGTTTATAAGAACTTGATAAGAGAAATTCGTGTATGTTTTAACAATAGGTTTTTTTAAAATAATTTTTTTGTGTTCTAAATTATATAAAATATAACAAATTGTATATATATATATGTATATGATTATATTATATCATTTGATGCAACCCGGTCACCTTCCGATCACCGTCAGTAACGTGAAAAAAAGAAAAATTTCTTTATATAGTAACAATTCTATATATATATATATATATATATATATATATAAAAATATAAATACATACGTACATACATTGAAAGATTGTACAACAGAGTTCGGTTACCATGGCAACCGTAACTAAGGCTTCCTTTTTCCTTCTCCCGCCATTTTGGAATTTACTGTACTACAACAGTACCACTCATATTATAATCTTTCTCCTTCTCTCTGTCAGTTTCTCTCTCTCGCTTCCTCTATTCCTCTCAAAATACTCCACCTCCCCACCGAAACATCCCTCCGACCTCAGTTACGTTGTGCTCTTACCCCACTTGCTCAATATTCCACCCTTTGTATATGTGAATACAATAGAGAAAATAATATATATTTTATTAAAAAAAAAAAGAATAAAAAAAAAAGGAAGAAAGGATGAAGTAGAAGAGAGTGGGGAGAAAAAAATATATCGCCCTTTTTATATAAATACATATATATTTATATACACATTTTTTTTTACAGTATCAGGTTGGCAACACTGGATGCTTTAAATAATATCCTTTGTATGTTTTTATTTTATTTTATAAGTTAAACAACAGATAATCGAGAGAGAAAAAAATTTCGTACTTATTGATTACAGTTTAAATTAAAGAGAAGTTAAATTAAAGATGAATTAAAGAAAACTGTAGTAGTTAATTGCAAAAGTCTCCAGCTTTGGGCATACCTTTTTTACTTTGCCAAACTGTTAGCTGTGGAGTGTTCAAATTGAAGATGTCGTTTACATTCAACAAAACATAATTACTTGTGTTTTTATTCAGTGCTTTTCAACTTAAATAGAAAAAATTAATTTTAAAAAACAAATAAGAAATGAAAAAAGGAGCAATGAGTTTTCTTAACGTTAATTCTAGCTTGTTACTTTATTTCTTTGGAGCTGGGTTCCATATTGGTTCTATATCTTGGAGATTTATAAATAAATTATAATGATATTAGATAGATCGAAATATTAGTAAAGAATTATTAACAAGGCTGCCACTTCGTGTTAATTAGGCCGAAATTGTGAATTGATGTTTTTTTTTTTAAACATTTCCTTTAAGTGTAGATATATTAAATTGATCTTATATGCTGAACACCTGCCAGCGGTTGCTGTCTACAAATTTTCCAATATTTGGATTCAATGACAGACAACAAATAATCTTCATGATGGCAACAATTTTTTTTATTGTTGGATATTTTGTCACAAAATAGGAATTTATTTTTGATCCCATACGCCCAACTATTCAAAATTGAATTAGTTGTATCGTCGAAGAAGAAGCTGTTTCAGTGTCAAAAGAGAAAGTGCTCATGAAAAGAGAAGATAATTTTTATAGCTATTGAAATTTATTACTAGTGATTAGTTTTGCATTTTATTTGAACCATTACGAGCCACGAAAAATCGCCTTTAGGGGACGCATGCAAAGTTTGATATCCAGGCTCTAAAGTGTCATTTCTGTATTTATACCATCTACCTTCTATATAAAATTAATAAACATTCAGTGTGTTGTCAAAATTCCGTGTTTGAAGAAAATGGTTTTTACCGGAAGTACCGTTGTTTATATTATATTTTGAATGCAAGTTAAATGTGAAATTTGTTACTAGATAATGCCCTTCATTACGTAATCAATCAAAACTGTGTTGAATTGCAGCAAGAGAAAGTCGTGCGAAAGTTTCGAACCAGGTTTTTGTTTATATATATTAAAGAGAAACAGCTGCAGTGATGAGAGAGTATTTTTTCTTTTCTCAAAGAACATAGTTAATTTTGGAGACGAGCGGACCGGAAAGCCATAATCAACATTTAGTCGATCAGGAAGCATCCAGAAGGGATGCTAAACATGCTAAACGGCTAGTTTATTTCATCAAACTGCCGCCAGAGTAGAAATACATCCTTTCCTCTCTATATATAAAATAGATTAGAGACAAATTAGTAAGTAGGTACTCATTCCTACTAGTAGAGTAGATGGTAGGGCAGGTTGGTTTTGTTAGCTGACTTTAATCCACTATCTGTTATTCTTGTTAAGTAAAATTTTCCCCAGGTCTCTCTTTTGTCTGCCTGTCTGCATTTGGCGGATGGTTTGGAGCAAGTTTAGTGTGTTGTACTGGAAATAGAAGGCTACATTATAAAACACCAAAGTCCACTTACTACCACCATCTCCCATCCAGAAAGAGAGAGAGATGTGACCAGAAGACTTTTAAAAAATTTACTACACCAGCAAAATATCCAGAGGTGGACCACACGTCAAAACTTCCTTTAGTTGTTCAGTGTGAGTGTGCGGGCGCGGTATATGTTTGTATAATGGACTTCACTGTTAATTTACTTCATTAAACTTATGCTTTAATATACTTCCTCATTTAGAGATTTAAAAAATAGAACTGTATATGTATATGGTGAAAAAGTATTTTCTTCTGCCTCCGTGTGATAATGTGACAATTATTAAATCAAGAGCAGTGAGTGAAGTTCTACTTTTAATCACAAGCTAGTGAAAGTACAAACAACCTTTACTTTTTCTCACAAGTGACTTAAAGTTATATTATTCATCTTTAACTGGTCCGACATCTAACGTCAAATACGCCAAAAACAAGAACGTATTGCAAAATACAAATAGCGACGGATTTGAGATTATACCAAAGAGAGCAGATTATAGAGTGAGGGAGTTTGATTTGAATTAATATGCATTTTTTTCATATTTCGTTTTATATTTGTATAAGTTAACCAATTTAATACGGTTGCAAAAAAAATTAATATTCAACACTTGATGAGTATGTTTTGACACTTGCGTTCAGTTGCCACACGCTGCGCTTATGTGGTTAATATCTGCACTTGAGTGTAAAAAAGCATTATTTTACTCACTGTTTGATAAATAACCGTTTTCACCGATTGCAGTTACCATTTTGGAAAACAGATTTTTCATGGCAACAGACTGCAAACAAAAATCTGGTGTAAAAAATTCATATGACTTTCTCTTACTGCAGTTGACATAGTTTTTTTCACATTTATAATTTTTACTTCAAGTTTATATCAATGGGAGAATCGAAACTTAATAAAATGTCTTTTTTCAGGAAAGCAAATCTATCAGTTTTGAAAAACAGACAGAAGAACTCCAAAGCTTTCATTTACAGCAGTAATAGAAACAAAAAAAAAAAACAACTTCAAATAACATTTATAATTGTCATTGATTGGATAGTATTTATTAAAACCATCCAATAACATTACATTAACCAGTAGCATTGTAATAAAGGTGGGGGTTAAGTGAACGCCAATGATTGTGTTACCCAGCTAGTAGATTAATAAGCTATAGAGTGAGCGGCTGCTACTGTTGCTAATATTATTGGCTGGATACTGGTCTCCATGGTAACCGTTAGCCACTACAAATAAAACGAAATTATCTGGGTACATAAAGCAAGTGCTATGGACCGGTTTTCCCTATAAATATGACAGAAAAACGTCATTAACATGTCATGTTTTTTGCAGTTCCTTTGTGTGCCATCAATTCACGTATTATTATTATATAATTACTTTCCAATAATTCTGATGTAACAGAATTGCTGGGAGGACGGAAACATAAGGTTTTTTTTTTTTTACTTTCTCTTACTGCTTTCAGTGGAATTATGGCGATCTTGCCAAATTTCAGAAATTGAGTTATCACTTACTATCATCGGAAATGCTTTTTTTGAGGTCTCACAGAGTAAAAAAAAAAATGGTTCAACCAGCTCAAACTACAGTCGCTTCAAACATTCAATGCTGAATGGTTCTCCTCGCTAGCCACACTATTAGTTCAATACTTTTCACATCATTCTTCAAGTGATTCGCAACATCAACGCTACACCAATCTACATTCATCACACTACCAACCAACCATCATTATTCACTCTTCGCTCGATCACCCTTCTCTACCCGCTCTGTACACTCTTCACTTCTTAATCAGTAAAATTTTAAATATATAAATTGTGAACTTAGTGCCAGTACATGTGTTCATCCCCGCTAACATTGCAGCTGGAAATGATTGCCTCGTATTTGGACGCTGGATCTGCATTACATTGTAAGCACCTAATAACATTGACAAAAGACAGTAAGCTTTCTATACTGGACTGCTACAGATTGAAGGCGGTCAAGGCGATCATGATCGAAGCGTAGAGAGAGTAAAAATAAGCACAAACCCTCACCAATCTTTATTTACTATTGTTGTAATTCTAAGGCCAATTAAAGATTTAGTAAACTTTTTGCAATTTTAAATAATAAAATTTTGCCAATTAAATTGTTTAATAATAAATAGCAGTAAGATTTTTATCACGTATTTAATAATTGAAGTTATTAAGAATGCAGCGATCCTTTCACGTTCATAGAAACCTAAATAAAAGGCTATTATTCTACAGTTCACGTTTCCTTGCTTAATGTTACAACTGGGTGATCGTTTTTTTTTTAAAAAAAAAATGTTTTTATTGTATTTTTTGTTTGTAGTCAGTGTAGTTGTTTATTTGTAGTTAGTGGCCGTTGGAGCGCGTGGTTACAGTATCAAAGAGGGGCCCCGCTCCACTCTTTACAGATATAAAAATAATGGTATCTATTCTAAACCAATCCAGCTGAATAAATATTATCTCAGTAGTTCCTTTTTTTTCTTACTTTCATTTTTAAAACTACAAATTACATTTAGTTTTGTTAGTTGGGGAAGCAGTATAGATCCCATTCAGACATTAAATCTATTCAAACTAGTCCACCTGTCAGTTGAATTGAAGTAAAACAATGAAATGGTAACGATAAACTAATGTTTTCTGATGATGTATTTGTGGTCCACATCATCTTTCACAACTTATCTTATTTTTGGAATAATTTCAGCTTAATCTAATATGAAAGATTATTTGAGGAAACCATACACTCCCCCACTCCCGCCCCCAAACTTCTTTAAATGATCTTTCTCGGAAAAAGTTTGCAATAAAAGTGACAGTTCGTTAGTGTACGAAATTTTATTTATTAATTATTTATTAGTTAGTGTAAATAATTATTTATGGATGTCAGCGTTTTTATTGACAAAATCGTAAAAAAAACTGCAATAACTTCGGTAAAGATGCACCTCCGGTCAACCGATTTTCTTCAAACTCGGAATTTCGGCAACACATTCGATAGAACCACAAATTATACTGAGGTGTCCCTCGGAATGAAAAGCATTAACGTTGCGGCTTTACCGTTTTTTTTTTTTATGTTTGCAGATAGGGCAGTAATGTCAGAGAAAATCGTGAGTTGACGAGAGAAGATTTCACCCATTAGTGGAACTCTATCAGAAAACAGTATATTTTTCACTCACTGCCACTTTTTTCGCTAAGTAAAACATGGAATTTGATGTAGCGCAATTTTTTGTTTTTTTGGGTTCACCTAAAAGTATAACCTAAACGGCATACCTAAAAGTAATAAGTAATATAAAGTAAAATGTATACTTAAAAGGTATACCTAAATCTGTTGTAACACTCTACTGGTGCCAGGATGAATCACTCACCCTACACTTTCCGTTCCAGATTAAGATCTCTAAGAAATCTGAGGATCTGGAAAGGTTTTAGGAAGGGTAATATCTTCCTCCAATACCTGCTAAATACCCAGGTTTCTAAAGCTTCTTTGGAGCAGTCCGTCAGGAGGTATATTGAAGTCTTCTCCATCTCCCACACAACCTGTGGTCAATCGTGTTCTAGGCTCAGCTTCTTCAGATGCTCCCTGAGTCCTACAATGCCCCTCGAAATCCAAGCAAAGCCTATTTTTATACACTCTCATGCAGGCTCCCAGTTAGGCTTAGCTTCTTATAGTCCTGTAAGGGTATTCTCTTCCCTTCCTCCTCATTTCTGAGCTCTTCCTGCAGAAATTGGTCGCTTAATCCACAAAAGGGTTCAGTTCCCATAAAGGGAAATAAAGCCCCTTTCCTTGCCATAGTGTCAGCCATCTCATAACCTTCCATGCCAACTTACCGTGTACCCAAAATAGGGTACTTTTATTATTTCTGCCCAAGTCTTTGAGTATGCCACGGCTTTCCCAAGCCATTTCTGAACTGATGACATATGAGCTCTATGCTTTAAGGCGATCTGGCTACCGGATAGGATTA
Organism: Triatoma infestans; assembly: GCA_011037195.1. Taxonomy (NCBI): domain Eukaryota; kingdom Metazoa; phylum Arthropoda; class Insecta; order Hemiptera; family Reduviidae; genus Triatoma; species Triatoma infestans. The sequence continues at coordinate 111,751 of JAAEAF010001592.1, read as the reverse complement.
CAATATTCTGGTCCCGATATTTCCTGTCGTTAGTTAAACTGTGCACATCTTCCAAATGCGTAAATTTCCTCCTGGAGTTTCTGGAAAACTTGCTCTCAGGCTCCGAATGTTTGGTTCTTGGCCTAAAAACTTTGGCCTCGGTATTCTCAGCGGTCCTCGACCGTTCCGTATATCGTACACAAGGTATTCCAGTACCAGATAAGAGTGGATTCATGGCTCCTCTCTCTCTTCTGGCACTGAGGTTCGAAGAAAATTGTCCATTCTTTTCTGATAGTCCACTCCTGAAGATGCTCATATGGGTGAAACATCGGTTTCTAGCAAACCACTGATGCGATCTTAACCCGGAAACATGTGTTTTGAATTTCGAAGAAATTTGTTTAACAAAGCTGTGCATCTTATTTATTCCTCTCACTCTCTCTCTCTCTCTCTTTATATATATATATATATGTATATATATATGTATATATGTATATACGAATACCGATCATACTGTTTAGGATTAAGGAAAATGTATTATTACTTCATAACCATAATCATAATAACCAAAATCATCATTGTTTATAAATTCTTTTCAGTAGAATTTGTTCAAATTGTTTATTAAAACGGCATAACTTTGCCCAGGATGGTTGACGGAGATTGTTACTTGGTTTATTATGTAGGATTTTTGTGTGGTATGGGGTGATAAAAGCTTAGAGTGTACTTTTGGATGAACAATTGAATCATTAGCGGCGCCCTCTTACTGCTAGCAACAATAACAATCCAAGCTTTCTGTTAATATTTATTTGGAAAAGTGAAGTTGTTTGTCAGTTGTAAAATATCAATTAGGAGAGTTTTAAGAGTGAATCAGGCATGAAGAACGCTAGCATGCCCATGGGGGGTGCCCCCTCCTTTCTTTACAATCATTTGTTATTACGTTCATGTTTAATATGTTGCGAAATGTGAGAGGTAGTGTGAAAGAGAGAGAATGCTGATTAATATTACTTGTTTCTAGGGGTGAAAGGTGGGTACTTCATCATCAGCATGTAAAAGCGCTTTTTCCAGAGCTTGAGGGTGATTACGCTTGTTCACTGGCTTTTTACGCTCTTATTATACTCACTGGGCTGGGTTTTTTGGGACGTGGTGAGGGGGTTGCCGGGAGAAATATTAATACGGTCTGGGATTTGAGAAGCTTAAACTGGCGGGACTAATGTTTGCCACTTTTTCCGGGGAATTTTCCCTGAACACTTTTCTGCTGTACTGTTTCCGTTTTAGCATTTTCCAACTGAGGCTGATTAAATGAGGGCCAGTGTTCTTCAGATTCAGAACCGTCCTGTTTCTCTCTCTTTCACTCTTTACCCCCTCTCTTACTTTACGGCTTTGAAGAATTAATATGTAAGAATTAACACAGAAACATGGGCGGGGATGGGGATGTTTTGTAGAGTTGTGGCCGGTGGTAAATACCTGACTTTTTAAAGAAATTATCCTGAATTGAAGAAACACGAAAATTGTCTTACAGTAGAGTTTTCTGGCTTTTACTTAATATTATTCCTAAGGCTATGGTTGGGGGGAGGAATAAAAGTTCTGTAAAATGCATTTCCTTTTCATTAGGCCACTTTTACCTCTATATTGTTGCCAGTGGGAAGAGATTACATGTTAATTTCAATTATTTCCCGTTTTTGAGGCATGTCTTCTCGTTCTTTGCTTATTGTTATTTCTTCTTTCTCCTAAAAAGAGAAAGTTTAGCGAGCGTGTCAAATTTTCTATATCGAGTTGTCACCGAAACTGAATGTTTTGAGGTCCCCTGAGTGCGGAAAATTAGTTTTTAAGAAATTGTGTTACATGTGATATAATGAGGGATCTAAAGCACAAGGGGTATAAGTGCAGTGCAGTATATGACACTATCCTGATAGGTTTGAAATATATGTTTGAAAAGAAATTGGACAAAGTAGTGTTTCTCTGTGACTCCCAAGCTGCGTTAATAGCCGTAACGGGATCTCAAAGTGGAATTTCCGCAGATGTAAGAGCGTGCCAAGAAATGGTTGAAAAGGCTCTTACAGAAGGGAACCAGCTGGCTTTCCAATGGATTCCTGCACATTGTGGTTTACCAGGGAACGAGCAGGCCGATAAACTTGCGAAACAGGGGAGTCAATGTGATCAGCCCGACTACGCAATGTGTTTTGCTTCGGGTAAAAGAGTTATAGGTAGCCATTTAAAGGCAAAATCACACGCGGAGTTAAAGAGCATGGCCGCTGAAAAGCAGTGGGCAACACTGCTAGAAAATAAGATACCTGCCGGCCTTCCAAGAAAAGATTCTGTCGTGCTATTCCGAGGAATTACAGGGCATGATTACCTCCAAGCCCACCTCCACAAAATAGGCATAAAGGACTCGCCGATTTGCCCATTGTGCAATAACGGCGTAATGACATTTCAACATTTGAACGCGTGCCCTGCATTACAGGGTATGAGTACTATTTATGAAAAATATTGGGCTGCCAGACAAAAAATGGCTTAATGCCTTTGTCGTGGGATAGGGAAGAAAAAAAAAAAAAGAAGTATATGACACTAGCGCTTGTGCTTAGACCCCTCTATGTGAACACCATAGTTCAAAAACAAAAAATCTCAGAAAGCTCAAACTTGCGATTACGTTTGTGTATTATTATGGGATCGAAATTCCTCAGCCACTTCCAGTAGAATTTTTCAATTCTTTCCGATTGTCGTCTTGTAAACTTGTTATATCAACTACAGATACTAAGTGCTACAACTTATATATCTATTAGTTGTCCGGAAAAAATCATTTAAGAAGTTTTTGGGTGAGGGATGAAGTCAGTTATCTTTCCTCTAAATTTTTAGTTTATTATACAATTCTTTCTTCTAAATTTCTAAATAATATTAATTATAATTAAATATGTTACCAAAGTACCGAGTTAAAAAAAAAAAAAAATCGGTTGACAGCAAGTGAACAATTTTTTTTCTTCAGTTTTCTTCGATTTTCTCTAAAAAGACACCATCGGATTTCATTAAACTATATATACAGAGACCTATCACTTTTATCTGAAACCTTTCCCGAGAAAATTCATTTAAAAAAGGATTTAGGGAAGGGGAAAGATAATGCTTTCCCTTTAAAGTAGGGTGTTTATTAATTTTAGATCCTTCTTCAATGATGTAACCTTGAAGACAGCTAAATATTTAGTACAAATTAGAAGTTTAAAGATTATTTATTCAGCCAATAGTCTTCTTCGTTTTTGTCATTGTAAAAGGAAAACATTGATCTACGTAAATGCAATGCATGTGACAACTCCTTGTCTCCTACTAAATAGTTACTGATTAAATATAATCATATACTCATGCAACGACCCAGTATTTGATAAAATATGGGATGGTACCACCAACAAATCCATCCCATGCTCATGTCTATGATATAAGTGGGGATTCTTGAAAAGCTACGATTTCACCTTGCCTTCTAGCACTTTGTGTGTGTAGAAGCCTGACAATCATTAGCATATAAAATCTAAGTAAGCTCATAGAATGAGACAAGAAAAATGGCCAGTGCCGCTGATGACCAAAGCAGTTGATGCGCAAAATAAATAAAAAAAATATAAAGAGTTACTTTCCAGATTAGAGATAATTCTCCCAACATCAATTTAGTACATTTATATTGATATAGTCTATAAAAGATAGCTTATTTTAGCAATTGCTTTGAAAAAAAAAAGAGATAAAGAGAAAAGAAAGGTTTAAAAAATGGAGGGAAAAAGTGATGTCTTAGGGAACATCATTGTTTTGTATTCAAGGTTGGTAATACTGGCAAAGCTTCCGCCCCTTCACTCTCTCTTCTTGCACTACCGCCAACTTTTCCTAGCTGGTTTAGCCGTTCCTTAGCAGAAACGTTAAAGGTGAAAAAAACAAGGAAAGAACAAACAATATATACTGAGGAAATAAAATGAATAGCAGCTTGGTGGATTGTTCTTCTGTGTGAGTGAGTACACGCATATAATACTTCATCCGTTGTTTCAACTCCGGCCGGACCGATGACGTCATAAAAATGAAAGAACGAGAAAGAAAAAATAAACAAAGCAAAGAAAAAGAAAGAAATGTACCGTGGACGGACGGATAAAGTTGGGATATAGTAATTCTAAGTAAGAGACTCTTTATGACTTAACTTAGCCTTCTCCACCATCACCAAAAGAGGTACAAAAAAAGAATAGAACCCGTTTATGTATGTCTCTAACGCACCTTGTAGTTAGTTATACCAGAGTTCAAGTGAGTGCTTGGTTTTGCGCATAATATAAAGAACAGACCCTGTACATAGACATCTGTCCGTACCAGCAACACATGTAGGCATTACTGGCTGAGTATAAGTTACAATATGTCTTCTTCTATAGTAGTTGTCTCTTCAGAACTGTTCACTATTGTAACTTGTAGGGAGATTATCATTTTATCATTCTAAAGTGTCTTCCTATGATGGTTTTGTGAGTTTGTCTGTGTGTCTTCATAGTTTTTTACGTACGTGGTTTGTGCAAAATCAGCGCTATCTAACAATTGTTTTTTTTACCCGCTGTCACTTTTTTAAACTTCCGTCCAACACAAATCAAATCCAACATTTCTTTATCTCCAGCATTATCTTTTACCTTACACACACACACACACATATATAATATATATATATATATATCAATAAATCACTTCGATTTATTACTTTTTTTTCCTTTTGGACTGAAATTGTTATTTTTAATTGTATCTAAACTATTGTTTGTAAACAATAGTTATGTTTGGTCGTTGTTAATTAAACGAGCACAAAATTAGTTGCTTAAAATTACTTTTAAAAAAAAGTTTCTCCTTTGACCCCACCCAACAAATGTTTTGCTTGTTTATTTCTAATATTGTTTCTTTTTCTCTTCTGAGTTTTGCTGAGCGATTATTTATTTTATTGGATTGGACAAGCAAATATTTTTTGAAAAATTCTATTCTTCAAACAGGTTGCCTACAAGCGGAACTATTGCGACTGTGTCAAGTTTTTCGAAATTCAGTTTTCATGTTCATAATACCTCATAACTATTTTCCGGTTATTTAGAAAATGTATTGGGTTCCAGATTTTCAGGTAGTTGGGCGCCAGGCTTTTCAGCCAATGATTTAAATAAAAATTAATTAAGACCAGAAGAAATAAAGATAAAAATAAACGAAACTACTTACAAGTAGAGACAAGTTTTCTCATTCAGACAGTATAAATGGAAATGAAAAATGTGCCTGCAAATTCAAGAATACATATATTTTCCAAGCAAAAGATATTAGAAATAATAAAATAAGTTATATCTTTACAAAAATTTTATCAGATGAAATATATACAGATACTATACACGAAAATAAGTATACAATACGAAAGTTACTGCAATGTCCGGAAAGGCCTTGTATGACGGATAACGGGAAAATTCGGTACACAACTTCGCTGGCAAACGTTTTTAGAGAGCTCATGAGACAGTTGTTCCTCCTCACTCTAACTTTTTCGTATTGACCCCTACTGGAGTGGGGAGAAGGTTAGACTGTAACTCGCCCTTGCCCTACTTCTTAATTCTAGGGCCATCTAGCGCCTTATGCGCGTACTTGGTTACAAGCTTTATATATATATATACATTAAAACGTTTATGATTTTATCCGTCATAGCATGATTCATTTTGTCGGTTCCGACTGGTTTCGGATTTTCATCCATCATCAAATTAGGATTTCTGACACTGATCAAAACCGACTAGCACGCTATGAAGGATAAAATTGTAGATGTACCTCATATTCAATTAACTCGTCTGATTGGTGTATATCTCCAAAATTTGAATTGATACACTCACACGTTTTTTTCTTGCTACAGTTTCAGTTGATGGCGGCTTAATTGGCGGATCCAAGGCAGGTAATAGTTAGTGATTACATTATAGTCGAGAAGAGAGCGCCAATAACATTGAAAAACGTAATCTTATTTCAAATTTAATGTCACAGATTCCTGAACCCACAAAATCATTTTTTCCGAAAAATGTTTCAAATAAAAGTGTCACGTTTCTATCTGAGCAAATAGTATTCCATGTTTAAAGAAAATCGTTGTACTAATTTTCAAGAAAATCCCCCCCTCTCCAAGAAACTTATTCTTCTTTTTTTTATGGCACTAAACTGCTACGGATCATTATGCCTTAAACGTTATGGTAACTATTTCACACCAAATATAATATATCAATAAGAACAACTATACAATTATAAAATGTAATATAAATCCAGAAAAAACAAGCAATTAACAATCAATATACAAAACAAATCAACAACCATAAACATTACAATAAACAACATAACAGGTGAATCCACATGAAACATCAAGCAAGAAGAACCAACAATACTCAATCTTAGAATAAAATGCTTTTAAATAAAGAGGCCGCATTTAGATATAGTAGGACAGTGTTCACTACTGAGTGATTGTCTGCTATTGCTTCTTTTATCGTTGATGGTCTATTGTAGATTCTCTAAGGTGCCTATATGTTTTACTTGAAATAAGAATATGCTGAATTGTGAGCAGGACATTACAGGAAGGAAAAAATTGTCAATGGGAAACTTATTCTTAAAGTCGCATTTTGGGTTAATAAATTATCTACAAATTAGAAATTCTAACAATTATGTGATATACCTTCATAATATATAGTTGTTAGAACCGTACATTGTACTGAAGTGGGACCTAGAGAAAAGTTAAAATTGCTGATCACTTAGATCCTCCCTCCAGAAAACAATTTTCCTGAAAAAATGCGTTAAATAAGTGTTAGACGTTTATCTAGAGTTTGTATTCGAAAGTTAAAAAAATCTGGAAAAATTGGGGAAAGATAACAATCATTAAAGTCGCACTTTGATGGATTTTGACGAAAACCTTCTCGCCTGATACGTTGGTAGTATTTAAACGGAAATAACAAGTTTGAATGTAGCTAAAAACTCCAGATCTAAGACAAGTTTTAACTGAAAATTATGAATTCCTTTCAGAAATTTTTGTGAGTGTTTACATTCAATTTTATTTTGTCCTACTAGTGCAAACGGTATACAAAATGGCAAATTTACATTGTATCTTGCATTTTCATTGAATTTCTTTTACAACAATGAAATTAATGTCTTAGTTTTTCCTTTATAGCTCACATTAATAAATTATATAAAGCAGTAAATATTATGTTAACAAATTACTTGATTTTTGCATTTTATTATAAAAAATTTTTATTGCACAATTTCATAATACGTATAAAATACCCACGAAAGAAAAAATTGCAAAAAAATTCTAAGCTTCATAGAAAATCATAGAAATAATTACTTATAAATAATTAGCCGATCACAAGGTAGAAGTAAAGGTGTCAAATGTGGGCGTGGCCAACATGATAATCTAAATTTCTGATTAGCCTAACATAGACTACCTTTTTTTTTTTATTTTCTGTGGAGAGGGACCAAGCCCTATGCTATCCAAAGCCCTCCTGGATCCATATAGCTACCCCCAAAGTTCGGAGCCTTCTCAGTGCACTACCCTCCTCCGGTCAGTGTTCTCTTGTTACAGACTACACTGTCCATCGCCAGACAATGAGCTGTAAGAGGCTCCTAGGAAGAAAAAATCTAAGGGCAGCTGGAAACATTTCAAACCTTCTTTTCTACCGTGTGATTGGTTAATTATTTATAGCGAATTATTTGTTTGAAAAACTAGTTTAGAATTTTTTTTCTAATTTTCCCTCGGCAGGTATTTTATAAATTATCAAATTGCGCAATAAAAATTTTTTATCAAATATGCAAAAAATCAAGTTATTTCTAACATAATATTTAGTGTTTTATATAGTTAATGTGAGCTATAAAGAAAAAATTCAGAATTTTTATTCCCATTGTTGAAAATGAAGGCAAAAGAGAATTAAGCAGAATGCAAGATTCAACGTAAGTCAGCCATTTTGTATTTGGCCGTTTATACTAATGGACCACAAAATTTTCTCTAAGGAATTCATAATATTCATTTAGAAAACTTTTCTTACATCTGGAGTTTGTAGGTATTTATTATATTATCCTTAATTTTATGTATGTGGCACAGTTCCAAAGTACTGAAAGAGTACTATAAAGATGGAAATCTACGCATCAGCTAATTCAACCAAAATCTAAATAGTTTCTCACAACAACATAAAAAATGAATCGTAGTAATTATTAGTGGTGTCTACGCGGCAGACACCCCAGGCGAGTTGGTGAACGTACGCAAATAATAAGACTAAGTAATAAAAAATAAAATAAAATAAAACAAAGAAAAGGATGCAAATGAAAAAAGACAATTGAAATGAACAAAGGTAAGACTTACCTCTGGATAGCGGCGACTGAAGGTCGAGAGAGGCGAAGTTGAGGATGCGATAGGTGGATGGTGAAGGCAGATATGGCGTGTGCGTGTGTGTGTGTGAGTTGGGATGCAAGGGCGTAATGATGGTGAGGAATTCCGGGCTCGGTGAAGCGGATGACTGGTAATTTCAACGACGAGGCGAAGGCAAGACGATGAGTTCACTTGTTGGTGATGGCGCGGAGGTGTGGCTTTTAATGCTTAAAACAATTGCTGTGAGATATCGCAGGCGCGAATACTTGAGGCGAAACGGACGCGTATACAGTTTCAGAAGAACAACGTAAGGCGAGTTGTAATAGGGCGACACGCGCAAAAGTTAGTTTGAAGAGCAACAGCAGAAAAAAGAAAGAAAAACGGGGGTTGGCCAAGTCGGTCGGAAGTAGTGGGGGAAACTATGAGAGTAGTGTATTTATGGGGCTTCTGGGCCAGAGGAGCGTTGGAGCCGGTGGAGCGAGGCTCCTCCCAACCTTTTTGCTCCTCCCGCAATTTTTTTGCTCCTCTCTCGTTTGCTCCCCCCGCCCTAATGTGCTCCTCCCGACATTTTTTGCTCCTCTCTCGCTTGCTACACCCGCCCTAATGTGCTCCACCCGTCCATTTGGCTCCTTTCTCGTCTGCTCCTCCCTGACTGTTATGTGCTACTTGGAGCCAATCGTGTAGAGAGGAGCAGTGTGTACTAGTCTTTTAACTTACCACATTCCTTACACTACATATATGCGGAGGAGCTGTGTCTTTTTAACTTACCACATTTCTTACAGTATAAATTAGAGAGGAGTTGTGTACTAGTATTGCAGTCTATATATACACTTTCTTTGTTACTTTTAGAACATATTTTTTTTTTTTTTGTTAATCATTGTACATTTTAGTGTTTATTCCTCAATAATAATTTTTTTTTTAAAGCAAATCTTGATACTGGGAAAAAATAAATAAAAGATCTTCTCAATTATACAAGAAAAAAAAATTTATTTTTCAAAAAACATAATAATAAAAAAAACTTAAAAATAAATATTTTTTTGTATGATTTATAAATTTTTGCATTTTTTTTTCTATATTTTTATTTACTAGACATAAACAAATTTATAAAAAAAGAAAAAAAAAATGATTGTAATATTTATATCATGCGGCGAACAATATTTGTAAGTGGGTTATATTCAATGATTTTATCGTGTATAATCAAGCACTAAGCTGTAGTTTCAGCAGGGAATGCAGAGCTAGCTTCAAATTCAAGCCTTACATCTACAGGACCGGTTTTTATGGATTCACATTGTTTTGAACAGTCGATTACAATAATCGGAGCCTCGTCTCTGTACTCCGCCAAAGAGAGTAAAGGTGAAGGATAAGACTCGGAATAGAAACTTTTTTGAAAATTTGAGTACATATGATACAGCAGACTATATTGATTACTAGTAAAGTTGACATTCATATCACTGTAAGGGTATGATTTTGAGTTGAGGAAAAGCTTAACATTTGTCAAACTGCAGTGTTCAAATCTGCTTGAATCTTTCTTAGGATTGTTTTTTCTAGAAGTCTGGAACCCTAAAAGCACAAATCGTGGTTTTTCCAATTGCGAAGAAGTTTTTACCGTCCACAGTTGTCTCTGAGTGGTGGGTAGTAGAGGATAATCGTACAGTTCCCAACTTCTGAACGCTATTGATATAACTTTTTCTTGTTTTACATTTTTCAGCAATAATAATCTATTGTGATCATTTATGCGCATATAGGGAATTATCCAAGTCAACGTAGTTAATTCTAATTTTGCTTTTTCGAGCTGTCCGTCCACTCTGTTTGAAATATAACAATTGTCATCTCTTCTGGATCGAATTAATATAAGTTCTTGTTTAACATTTATAATTATCTTTTGATAATCTTCTGCAAAACCTAGCAACATGTGTAAGGGAATGCACACATTGAAATGGCCTTCAGCTGATACGAGCTCCAAAGTTTTAGACCGAGGTGGTATCCAACCAGCATTTTCAATAATGCTACTACGTTTCATTGATGCTAATCCTTTTAATGTACTTGTGATTCCAGGATTTTTTATTCTATCTACCTCTGTACCACAAATTTCATAACGAATTTCCTCAAACAGAAAAGCAAACGCATTTTGAGTTAATTTCGCGTTTATCGGTGGACCTGATCCATCTTCCTTTAAAAATTTGCCTTCTATGTACACAAAGCTGTCACAAGGTAATGTGTAAATATCTTGATGTTGAACGGTGATTCTAATTTCATCACCTGGCTGTAATTTTGTTGAAGCGTACGGATGATGATAGTGAAATTCAACTGCTTCTACTGACGCATCAAATCTCGGGCTTTCTTCTACATGCAACATTTCCATTTCGTTTTTGGAAGCAATTTATATCCAGCTAGTTTTAGAAATTTTATATTTTCTTTAGACACAAGAGATGTTTTTCTGTTGACTTTACGAGGAAGACTAACCTTCTGCTGCTTGCTTCCCCCCTTTTTATACAAGCTTGTAAAGTCCAATCCCATCGCGATCAGAAAAATAACTAAACTTGGAATTAAAAGTAAGTTTATTTTAAAAGGTTTAATAAATATAATAAACAAAGATGGCCGCAAGTGTTTGTATTTGGGGCTTGATATTGTTTCCTATTACATGTAATTCGCACATTCTTTAAATATCGTACAAGTTTGTATGGTGGTTTGCAATTACCAGTGCTATCGAAATATTTAGCTAAATTTCCGGTCTTCTTGTAACAGACCCAATGAGTTCCGCCACCTGTACTTCTATCTAGATTTAGTATCGCACACTCATTTAGCCAAGGTTTTTTTTTGGGAAGTTGATCGCACATAAAAACACCCCTGAAATTGGGTATATTTTGTTGACGGGCAAGACGAGAAATATCAAAATTGGAAAGATTACATTTTGGAAAAGTAGATAATAATTGTTTTGCTTTTCTCGACAGTGGCCATAATCTACCAGCACCACCTATTTTTTGAGGCGTTTTAATTATTCTTTGCTTACGTTTCCTTCTACCCATGTTTACTGGATGGAATGTCAATCCATACTAAGAAATGTTTTGTAAGTAATGAATTTTTTATACATTTAAATGTTTGACATCTACCCAACTGTTGTGAGAAGAATCAAATCCCAGCCACTTCACTAAAGCTTTTCCACCTTTTATTTGTATCACTTTTTCCACTAAAAATACATCTGGATATTTTACTAATTGTAATTCTTCTTGGTAAAATCCACCCGCAATTTCTTGTCCACTAGAATCTTTTAGATTGTATGTGGGTGGATTGGTTCTCTTAACTTTACAAATTTTAAAGATTTCCGTAGAACATGACGGTGTGTATCCCTTGCTAAATTGCGCCTTATACTTTGATATTCTTACAGAATCACCTAACTTAAATTTGGATTATTAACAGTCACAGATTTACTCGAAAATACATTTTCCAAAAGATCGGATTCAATTTTACCGGGTTTTACAGAAGCAGGAGCCATGCCAATTGTTCTATGTTTTTTATGATTGTATTCATTTATTAAAGATTTTAATACATTCAACCACTTATATGAACCCTGGAGACTAAATTTTTTCCAAATCATCGTTTTTAGGGTTCTTATAGCTCTTTCTACCACGGACGCTTTTAAATTACTGTAGGTGGAGTAATGATTAATATTGTATTTTTTAAATAACGATTTCGCTTCTCTGTTGTAAAACTCTTTTCCTTGATCAGTCTGTAAATTTCGCGGGATCCTACCGTTTGAAGTATGAAAAATTGTTTTAAACCCCTCAGATACTTCTTGAGCAGATTTTCTTTTGATCTGTATTGCCCATACATATTTGAAAAGCAGTCTGTGACGATCAGTATGTATTTAAAACCATTATTATCTTTTGAATAAGGTACCATCTCTAAGAGATCAGCCTGCCATAAACCGTCAATTTCTTTCAATATTAATTTGCGATGTTTGAAATTTCTTCTTGCCGGTGAAGTTCTTTAACAATTTGTTGCTTGATACTGGACATGTTTAAACAATTTGTTGCTTGATACTGGGCATGTTTAAACAATTTGTTGCTTGATACTGGACATGTTTAAACAATTTGTTGCTTGATACTGGACATGTTTTCTAGCTCGTATGTACAAACCAAATGATTTACCATCAAAGAATTAATTTTTATATATTTCATTTTATAACGCGAGCCATTCGAAGTTGACTCTTTATCATTTTAATTTCTATTTCGGCATTTGCGTCTTTCGAAGCCAACAAAATTTTTAATCGTTCAATGAGATTATTAACACATATCAACCCAGTACATTTTTTGATTGGTAAGTTGGGCTGTTTTTTTTTTTTACATTTGAATAAGGAAGATATAATAGCCCACTTAGGATGGGCCCGTATTACGTTGTAATCACCACGCTGTAAACGTTGTAAACGTAGTAAACGTTACGCTGTAACGTTTTCTATGTGCTGTGCATTGGTATGATTTAGTATTTCTTTATAATGTATCTTATCCTCTTCATTCACCAAAGATAAATCAGGCTTTTTCATAAATAATAACTCCATAAGACCAGGTGTTGCAACATAATGATTTTCTCCGATATCCAATTCATTGTTCTCCATTGTGACTACGGAATCACCGATAGTAAATTTTTTCCCATCGAAACAAATACCATAAGTTTCGTCCAGATCTGCAATTTCATTTCCTAGAAACTTCCTGACGTATTTAGAAGGAGAGTCACCAATTTTCTGTAAAAACTGGTCGATTATTTTCATTCCTTCGGGTGTTTTAGCTTGTTCACTTAACTGTTCTAATAGAAGAAGTTTTGGGGGAGTATATTCGTAAACAGAGGGTTCTGCATAGCTTGTACATGGCAGTTCTAATGTATGAGGGGGTGGTGAAGGAAAATCGCTTTCAAAACTGACGAATTTATCTTCATGTAGGTGTATACTTGGTGTTTCTACTGGAGGCGGCGACGGCGGCGAAGGTGATGGGCAATTGATTTATATTGTAAACTCTTTGTTTCTCTCGGCAGATCTTGTGAAAAAATATCTAACACATTTCTGCTCGACAAAGGTGTGCGAGTTGACTTTAAAAACAAACGTTTAGGTCTCGGAGAAGTTGGAGACAATTCTGTTTCTGCAGTTCCTTTCAAAGCTTCTGACCGTGAATTCTCACGGTTAATTTTTAAAGCATTGACTATAGGCTTGTATTTAACCTTATAATATTCCTCAGACTCTTCCTTCAGTCGTTTCAGAGCTCTATATTTCTGTCTAATATTTTCTCTTATCTCTTCAATTTCCCAACTAATATCGGAGAAGATGTTGTTTCTTCCATGGTTGAATGGTAAATAACGACTATTTTCTTTTTTACAATTGTTTATAAAGTTATGTAAACATCAAAACCTTTCCTATAACGGCCATTGTTTAAAGGAGAATCCTTGTTAATAACAAGAAAACCGTGTTTCTCTTCTTCCCAACATTCTTGGCAAATTTGCTTAAATTCATTAAAAGACATGTCGGAATTGACATGGTCTTCATATATCTTTTTCATATTTAATAAATCTTGTTTGAAAATTACAAGTAAATTAACATTGTCTCTTATTAAATGCTTAGGGACTCGTGCATAGCTTTGACACAAATAAAAAGAGTCAACATTACTATGCCTTCCCATGCAAAAATATGTTCTTATTCGATCTTGTTTGTCGCAGGCTACATCATCAAAAATAAAAATAGAATTTGGAAGAGATTCACTTGGTGGAGGAATTTGTATATTATCATTGTAAAAAAACAGTCCAATTTCATCAAGTACTGAAATGATTTGTTGAAGTTTTAGGTATTTTGGTTGACAAAGAGATTTGCTAAATATATAAATGTTTTGAAATTTTAAACCATGTGAACTGAAAATTAAATTAAGCATTAAATTGGTTTTTCCACACTTTGATGGGCCGCAGATTAAACATCTAATATGATTTGGAAAAAGGGGACCATGTTTTGAAAACTTGGAGAAATCGTTAACATCTAATTGTATATTTTTTACGTTCAGAGATATATCCTGCTTCGTCAAGCGCATCTTCAAGACTGAGAATATTATAGATCAACTTCGAAAAATATATTATTTATAGCAAATTTGATAGCATTATATATATATCCTTATTGAGGTGCGCTCGCACGCATGGGCGGAATCGCGCGCGCGCGTGGGAGAGGTGCTGGGCGTGCTAACACACACACACCGACCCAACAAGTGGAATTAAACAAATAAATTATAATAAGAAAAAGAGTTACATATTAAAGTTCGAAAAACTAGAGACTATGTAACTATGTAAATTGGAGTAAGAGAAAGTCATGTGAGTGTTTCATAACAGATTTTTTACTTTCTTTTACTGCTGTTAGAGGCAGATTGTAATGTGATAAATTTCCGATATCGAGTTTTCACCGGATATACGCATTTTGCAGTCCCCTCAGATAAAAACTGGTTTTCAAAAAATCGTCTGTGTTTTGTCCATGTGTGGGTGTGGTGTATGTATATATATGTATGTATGTGAACAGCATAGTTCAAAAAGGAAAAATCGCAGAACGTTTATACTTCGCATTCCACTTAATAGCACCATGGGCCCGACAGGAACTTATCTGCCAAAGTTTATCAACCAAAAGTACCACAGCACTGAATGGATTTTTCAGATTTTTTCAATTTTCTCCAACGGTTTTCTTTAAACTTGGTATATTATTACAAGGAGGTACAACTTTTATTTAAAACATTTCTTTGGGAAAATTGATTTGAGGGGCGTTTGGGAGAAGGGAAGATTATGTTTTCCTGTAATGTACTATTTCAGTTTTATATGATTGTATGAACTAAGTAGAATTATGTATGGTGCCAGTCTATTGAGTTTGAAAAATCGGTTAACTGAAAGTGCGTTTCTTGTGAACAGTTTTTTGAGATTTGTAAGATTTTCTTAAAAGCGCTTCAACTTTTCTTTAAACTTAATATATCGACTACACGTACAAAGATCTGCAACTCTTATATGAAACATTTCATCGAAAATTCATATAAGACGGTTTTGGGGAGAGGGACGGGGGTTGTGTTTTCCTCTAAAGTGTTATTGTAATTTAATATACAATTCTATCTTTAAATAATATTAATTTGAATTGAATATGTTGTCATTATTCCAAGTTTGAAGAAAATCCGATGACCGAAAGTTCGATTTTACGGAAGTTGTTCCAGTTTTCTACAATTTTAGCCATATAAACACCGACGGATTTCATTAAATATTTTATCTAACTGTGAATACAGAGCCTATCACTTTTGTTGGGAATTTTTTCCAGATAAGATTCATTTGAAAAAGTTTTCTTGCGGTTGGGGGGGGAGGAGTGTATGGTTTTCTCAAAAAAGTAATTTTATTAAGTTTCGGTTTTCCAACTGATATAAAATTGAAGACAAATAATGGTTTAGTAAAAATGATGTTTGTAGAAATTTGTCTCTTAAATCTGTGTAAACTGCAGTAAGAATAAATCGTGTGAGTGTTTCACACCAGATTTTTTTTTATATTCAATGAACCCACAAATCATGTACTTCCGGCGAAAACTCCACTTCCAAAATTTGACATACAAATACTTTCTCTTAAAAGACGTAACAGAAAGTAAAAAAAATATGCACTAACTGAGAGGCTTTCATTGTGGTATTAGCTAAAAATTCCGGTTTTCTGATAATACCACCTCTCCAAAATAGAAAAAGAAGCTATTTCTTCTGCTAAATTTAAAAACTAAACATTAAGCCCAATTAGGAGTGAAAAGGAGTTGGAAAAAGAAACACAGGATCAAAAACAATAGAGTAGTAAGTAAAGAATGACATAATAAACTGTTGCTCCACAGAGCCAATGGTTTTTCTTTCCCGCTACCTCTCACCTTTCTTTCACCTCGGGATTTCCCTCTTGCCCTCTCTTCTTCCCAGCCGCCTTCTGGAATATCTTTAACCTTAACTTTATACCGCCAGTTTGGCTTCTTCGAACAGTGGAACCAACTTGACTTGACTAAGGAGGGCGGCCTAGATGCTTGTTTAAATATTCAGCACTTCACCCCCCACTTCACTAACTGACATGGAGAGAGTCTCTCTTAGAATCTGGGAAGATCGATTTGCCACTTATGTATTCCTCTTACTTTTTTCGACTTCTTGCTTTAACCACGGATATAAATAAATAAATAAAGGTAGAATTATTTGATAAGGAAATAGCTACATTTACACACCTTTACTGCATTTTTTTTTTGTTTTGATCTAATGTAAAAATCTGGTTCGGAAATCCTACCCGATTTTCTCTCACAGCAATTCTCATAATTTTAATTAGTTTTTAGAGTTGGAATTTTGACTAAAAATTTAGATATCCTCAACACTTGCAGGTACCATAGATTGGTATCACTTATTGGTACCAAAATTTTATACATTTTCAGTTTAGAGGGAATTTTAGAGAAAAACTTAATTTTGCACATCCTCCAACCTTCCTTACAATGAATTTTCCCATACAAAAGTGTATCAAATAAAAGTTGTAGAAGTTTATAATTTATAGTTGAAATAAATAAAATCATTAGAGCCTACTAAGGGAAAATTGAGGGGAAAAAAATTCTGGTGAGAAACACTCACACTACTTACTGCAGTTAATACAACAATCACGAAATTGGCAGATTTTCTTTAAATGGAAACATTTTTTCAGAACTCTAACATAATTATAGATGGTTTGGGGGCGTTGGACCTGTTGGATTTAACGCCACAAATTTTGCAGAATCGCCTAAAATGATTTTTCGAAAAATGTTTCAAATAAAAGTGATCGGTTTATATCTGTGCAGTTAGTATTCCAAGTTTTTAAAGGAAAGCGTTATAGTGATCTTGGAGAAAGTTCCAGTAAACCTGTTCCATAAAGTCACACTTCCGGTTAACTGATTTTCTTCAAATTTAGAATTCTACCATTACTTCTAGTGTGTATTAATATTATATAGGGTAGAAGACATTATACTGATGATTTAGAGGTAAGCTTAACGCTACAGTTACCACAGCATCCCTCGAAATATCATTCTCTTAGATTATCGTTAAAGCGTTTAAAGATCACTAAGATTATCGTTGAAGCGTTTTAGAGAAAATCATGAAAAACTGAAGAAAAAAAACATTTAGTATTTTGGATTCTCTTTTAGAATAAAAGTGCCTGTGACAATTGTACTAACATTGTTTTTTTTTATTTTTTTTTAAATGAAATTTAGAACAGTACAATATATATTGTACAAAAATAAATCGATAAAGATGAGGTATAAATTGGCCTGAGTAACGTAATATTGGTCACCAGTGGTGGGCCAACATTAATTCGACCAAATGATCTCGTAGTCATAGGCGCTTGAGCCGTCGGGCTAGACGTCCAGGAAGTGATCGGGAAGAAAGGAATTGTAGAGAGGGTTCGGATGCAAGCTGAGCTTTTCATGGAAGTTGATGAGCGGAATATAGCGAGGTCTGCTGCGAATCGAACTTTGAGATCTGTATTAAGAAAATTTGAAATATAAAAGGGAAGCAAGGTTTGTATGAGGTTTAGGCTGGATTATTTGCCATCGCCATAGGTCCATAATGGCATGAGGATAGAGGTGCATAGTCTGATTTTATTCCGTAAAGTTATTTTTGAACGTTTGTCAAGTAGTTCAGCGAGAGTTGGGGTCTTGTGTTCAGGTCTTTTCTTTTCAGTCGACGATAGGTATTATCGCAGGCGGTATAGAAATGTTATATACGAGACAGGAGAAAGGATTTTACGGTTTAGAATGTAAATAATGTATTTAGATTTAATAGGGTTTATTTTAATTCTCCATTTGGTTACCCAATTTTCTATTATATGAAGATGAGCTTGCAAATTACGACATATGAGGATAGGATTGCTGTGTCGTCGGCGAAGGTGTGTATAGATGTACAAGGATATGTTAGTAACTCAGCCGTGTAGATGGTGTAAAATAAAAGAAGCTTGCATACATTCTTGAGAAACACCAGCAAGGATAGGATAAATTGAGAACTGCTGGGTTCCGTGACGTACCTGGAACTATCTATTAGTTAAATATGATTTAATAATAAGAAAAAATGTGGATGGCAGGATGCTTTTTAACTTCCACAGTAAGCCTTTGTCTAGAAAAACACCAAATTCGATTCGAGGGCGACAGCAATTGCGTCTTCAATTTAATGTGATTGTTGAATAGTGGAATGAGATTTACGGAATACTACTACGGAGTTACTGTGGAGAGTCACAGTTCGGGATATGTTCTAGAGGTGTAACTACAGTTTGAAGACAGGATAATGCAGTTAAAATCCCGGATTTTATCGACGATTGGAAGAAGACTTATTGGTCGATAGGAAGTAGGACATTGCCCATTCTTGCAGATCATTTTGATATTGGAAAATGTCCATTATATAGGGAAATAAATAGATGGAAGGACTGTGTTGTAAACTGTCGTAAGAAAAATTATTGAATACATGTTTTCATATTGGAAAATAAAATAATACCAGATGTGATCTTTAAGATATTAATAACAGCTGGTTCTAAATTAGGGAACGGAACAGATCTGATCGTTTATTAAATATCACCACCATTTTGGAAATTAATATGTCACATTTTATGGAGGTGTGAGGTGTGAGATGATGATATGGTAGTTAGAGTTGGAGGGAGGGATGAGATCAAGTAAAGGCCGCCCTTCCCACTATTCAATATGACAGAGACATATCAACTAAATAGATGAGACACTGGTCACACTATACTGTGCTATTACTGCTCACTCTGGGAACACTTCGAGACAGTTAGAGGCTGGCGTCCCAATTTACACATGTGTGACGTGCTAACTGGCTACTGTGATGATATTACAGTGTGTGTGTATGATGTTACTGTATATTACTTGTCATCGTTATATCATCAAGTGATTAAATTGGCCCACTATCAACTTCTTTCTTCAGCTTGCCAACTATTCTGCCAGCTTCCGTGCATGGATCTGGTGGAACATTGCTCCAAGCTTATATTGGCCATGTTAACCTTAATAAAACCTGTCCAACCGTGGGCATACTGTAAGGTTATATATTGTTCGTTATAACTGAATGTAAGAGGAGTTGTAATAAATGGAAAATCCCCCTCATAATAATTGATATTAGCTGATGTAGAGGAAATCGAATCCACCGTTACTATCCAAATTCATTGTAAAGTAAATGTAATTATACTTAAATTATTCTGCGTACTACCACAGTGTGAAGTTGCGAATTAGAATCTTATATATATTGTAAAATATTACTTTTATATATATATATATGATCATAGTAGTAATGTTAATAATATTAGCATGGGCGTAACAAAGAGGCAGGACATGGGGCGCTAAACTCTTAAAAATTCATGTGTGAAACACTCACACCAGACTTTTACTTACTGCTATTAATACCATTATAAAATTGACAAATTCTCTTTGAAAATGAAATTTTACTCAATTACACGTAAATATGGAGGTGATGTGCATGGACCTGCTCAAGGAGATAGTGTTCCTCATAACTTCAGAAATTCATTTTTCTGGTTAAAAGTTTCCAATAAAAGTGATAGGCATTTAACAGATATTATACAAAGTTTAGAGAAAATAGTTGGATAAAATAAAAAAAGTGGGGGGGGGGGGAACAAATCATAAAATAAAGTTGCACTTGCAGTTGGCACAATCTTTTGACTGAAATCTTACTGTAAGATGAAGTGAAGAGGTACCTAAACGAAAATTTAGGTTCTTGCAACATTTCGTTTTTGAGTTATTTTGTTCACACACATAATATACACAGCAATTTTTTAAAACCATTCTGTCATCCTCAAAGGAACCGCAAACATGTATTTCCGGAGAAAAATCAACTTCTACAGTTTGACAAGGTCGCTATACTTTCTCATTTCAACAATGTAAAGAAAGTAAATTTTTGTAATAATAATAGTATTAATAATAATAATAATAATATGAATCTGGTATGAAACACTCACACGACTTTCTCTAAATCTAAATTTAATAAAAATACTTTTTAACCTCATCCCTTCTTCCCAAAAACCCCTTAAATGAATTTTCTCAGAAGAAAGTTTATAATAAAAGTGATAGCTTTCTATATAGTATAGTTATTAATCAAATTTAACGAAAACCCCTGGTGCCTCAATCGTAGAAAACTGGAAAACTGTTTAGTGCAGTCGCACTTCTACACACCTTAATTTCGTCAAACTCCCAATTTTGGGCTACCCATTTAATGCTAACAAATATTTAATAAATAATATGACCATATAATAAACAGGAAGTTAGAAAAAGTAAACAACAAATTGTACTATAGAGGAAATCAAATCAAAGCAGCAGTTTAAAACCCCTCTAAAATGAATTTTCCCAAATAACAGTTGTACCCCAAATAACAGTTGTACCCCAAATAACAGTTGTACCCCTGTATATATGTGTAGTTAATATTACTACCAAGTTTAAAGAGACTTGTTGCAGCCGTTTTCGAGAAAAACGTAAAGAATAAAACAAAATCCATTCAGCACAGTGGTACTTCCGGGTTGACTGATTTTGATCAAAACCTTATTTATTGTCAGGTCTCCTGGTAGAATTTGAACGAAATATCAAATTTGAACTTTCCATATTTGATTTATACAGACACACACACACACACACACGTACATACACACACACACACACGTACACACACACACACACACACACACACACAGAGACCAGTTTCTAAAAGCTAATTTTTCAGTGTCAGGGGACCTCAAAACGTGTATTTCCGACAAATTTCGATATCGAAAATACGACACGATTGCAGTCCTTCCTCTTATTACTATTAGTAGAATGTAAAATAGAAGGGGGGGGGGAGACCTCATTACACTGCGACATACAAAACGAGGTCTATTGCGGATCCCCTAAAAATTATAGCACATCCCCCAGCTTCGCCCTCCTAGTCAGGCCTAGCAAAGCTGAGAGCTGCTCCGTCATGAAGCTCATAGCTTCGGGATTGCCTGTCCCCAATTGAAGAAACCTTGTCCTCGCCAGGCCGGCGCACTCGTACAGGATGTGCACCGGGGTCTCTTCCTCAGCCTTGCAGAATCGGCATACCGCGCTATCTGCAAGTTGTAGTTGGTGCATGTACCTATTCAGCCTACAATGCCCGATTAATAGACCCACTATTAATCCCTGAAAGAGCCTATGAATTCCCATTCTGGCTTCGCCTTGAACGAGGATATGTAGTGGTGGCAAATTAAGGAGGACTTCCAACGCCGCAGTCGGGGTGGTTTTCATGGCCCCCGTGGAACCCTGGCATGCTTGCCTTTGGATCCCACCCAGCCTTTTCGCCGCCCTCTTCTGCAGCGTCTTGGTCCACCAAGCCACCGACCATAACCATGGGTCTGATAATCTTGGTGTAGATCCAGAGTGTTAACTTGGGCGCAGGCTCCAGTTTCTCCCAAAAAGCCGTCTGCACCTGCTAAATGACGCATTGGCCTCGTGTGAAATTTTGTCAATGTGTTGATTCCAAGTAAGTCTGCGGTCGAAAGTAACTCCAAGATACTTAGCCTCCAGGGCAAATGGAATTGTAGTGTGCCCAAGTATTGGTGGTCTAAGGTCTTCCAGCTTGTGGCGTAACGTGAAAGGAACTATTACGGTTTTATGGACAAGTCCTCCCTTCACCAGTTCTTGACCAAGTTAAGAGCTGCTTGCAGCCGCTCTGCGCTCGTACTAGGGTGTTCGCCTCTGACTACAATCGCCAAATCATCTGCGTAGCCTAGGCAATCATAGCCATTCGCAGATAGTTGGTGAGGAGGTCATCAACGACTAGTGTCCACATCAGAACGGACAAAACCCCTCCCTGTGGGCATCCCCTCCCTACTTTCACCCTGAGGGTGCTTTGGCTTATTGTGGAAATGTTGATTCGATTTCTTAGACCAGACTCCATCCATTCGCATAACGCTGCTGATACTCCTCTTTTATGGAGAGAGTTTGTGACCAAGGTGCGCGAGACATTACTGAATGCGCCCTCAATGTCTAGAAAGGTGGCTACTGCAATTTCCTTTTCCTCCAAGGATTTTGATAGTAGTCTATAAAGGTCATCCAGTGCGGCCTCTGCCGACCTACCTGGTTGAGAAGTGTGTGGGCGGGCACTTAGGGGGGTTACACACAAGAGCTCATTCCTAATATATCTATCCACCAATCTTTTCAGAGCTTTTCTTAGGAAAGAGGATAGGCTAATCGGTCTGTACGAGCTTGGCTCTGCCCAGTTTGGGGAGGTAGATCACTTTGACACTACGCCACAGTACCGGTGTATATCTTCGAGCTATAGATGCCCTAAAGATTCTACACAGGTATGGTAGGAGTACATATAGTCCTTTTTTAAAAGGACCAGGTAAATCCCATCTATGCCTGGGGATTTGAATGGTTGGGATTTGTTGATGGCCCACCTGACCTTGTTTAGCCTTGTAACGATAGTGGCGAGTTTCCAGTCTTCTGGGGATGGCCTAATCTGCCTTTCCCCAAGGACACCCGCCACTTCTAGGCCTTCAAGTCAGGATGAGCCTGGAAAGTGCGTCTTCGCGAGGAGCTCTAGGCTTTCCTCTTCGGAGGCAGTGAAGGTTCCATCCTCCTTCCTTCGCAGTACCATCTTTGGCCAACGCTCTATGGGTTCTGGAGCACGGGGGGGGGGAGTCCTCAATTTCCTCGCAAAACCTCCTTTACGAACGTC
Source organism: Triatoma infestans (assembly GCA_011037195.1). NCBI lineage: Eukaryota > Metazoa > Arthropoda > Insecta > Hemiptera > Reduviidae > Triatoma > Triatoma infestans. The sequence continues at coordinate 88,720 of JAAEAF010001592.1, read as the reverse complement.
TTTTGGTCTTCCTAATTTCTTTATTGTACTGCGTGAAACATTCCTATATACGGTCCAGTTCTGGGTAACTTTGGCCTTATTGAACAGTTTCCTCATCTCGGCCTCATCTCTAAATTAGATATTAGTAACCCTATACCATAGATAAATTCCAAAATGGGCTTACCTCTGCAATGCAGTTGCTGCTTCCCCGTGCTGTGTAGTGTGCGTTGGCGTCACATCCCACGAGGAGCGGGAGATTCTTCGCATCACAGTAGTCGACGATGTCTCCCAGCAACTCCGGCAGGCAAGACTGGTCCTCGCCGGGGAAATAGGCGGTGCAGGCCACCATCCTCCTGATTCCGCCTCCGGTGCGTACCGAGATGATTGCTGTAACAAAACCGCCTGAACAAAGTTCTGGCAGCAAGTTACCGTCAACCTGATTATTAACAGCTATACAGGTTCTGGGTTTGTTAGAGCCCTCATAGTATAGCACCTTACCTTGGAATGGGCGAATGCCTCTAACTTCCTCAGCCACGAGCCACGGCTCCTGCACCAGAGCGATGTGTAATCGCTCCGATTCAAACCTCCTGCACAAGACCGCCAAGGCGGCCTTGGCGTGATGGAGGGTGACTTGCAGGAGCCTTAAACCCATCCTATGATTTAGTAGGGAGTCGCAAAGACGAGCTGGGCTCGTCTTCCCACCGCACTTGGCATCACCGGACGCCAGAACCGCTGAGTGGTTTGAGGCCTCAACAGCGGGCTGACCCCGGCTCCTCCTGGGGCGACGGGCGTGCCTTCCCCCTGTCGGTTTTCTGCCTCTCTTTTTGCCTGCCTTCCTGCTGGCTAAGGGCTTAGTGCGCGAGTCTCCGTCGCAGAACATAAGCCGCGGGGGGGCCCACACCGGCTTAGAGGTAGAGGGAAACCCCCTCCGCCGGGCAAAAGCGCCTTGACAGAAGGAGCCCATCTCCGTCCTCGTCGCCTAGTTAATCCTTGGCCCGGAACTTTAGCTTACCGAAACCATAGAATGGAGCCATATCCAGACTCCTCATACTTCCAGGGTCTCTCTCCCAAGGAGAATGTGAAGAGCTGACCCTTGCTCTCCAGGACACACCCATGACCACAAAAACCGGGGTTGGACCCTGATTGCCAACACTCTCTGCCTTCACTGGTTCGTCATCTTCATGGGGTAGAAAAGCCGAGCACGTCACCGGCTTCGGGATCTCGTCCCCCACCAGGACCCTGAGAGCAGTGCCTTCCCAGGGCCACAGCGAAGGGACGCCTCCGTCACTCCAGGACGCACTCTTCTTGTCTGCACAAGTAAGTAGGAGATACCCTGATTTATGGGTGCATTTAAGAAAACGCACCTGACGGTCTTCCGTAGAGGCCGCCATGGTGGCAGCAGGGATTTTTGGATGGCTTTAAGCCTTTCCGGCTCCAACTGCGTGTCCGGGTAATCGGCCGCGGCAATCGCGACCCTCTCGGAGGACAAAGCTTCCCCATAGGTTCGAGGCCTTGCCCTCTTCGCAGGCCGCGATGCTTTCGGGGTGCCTTCCTCCGAACGTGGCCTCTTTTCGGCCTCAGCCCTTTCATTTAGTCGGACAAAGTTCTCCCTGATCACGGGTCGTCTTGCGACTATCAGATCAATGCCCTTCCAACTAACCTTTGCACCCGCCTGTTGGACGCGTCTGACAGACGGGCTACGAGAATGTCCATATCTGACATGTAATCAACCTCCTTTAGGCATGACACCCTTAGGGATCCCCGGGGAGGTTGGGTGGCCTTGGAAATGGGGGCATCAGCCTGCTCATCCGAAGTCCTTGTTTTAAATTTGATTTTAAGTGCTGCTCCATGTTGTGTACCCGCGAGTAGCTGGGGAAGTGAGGTCCGCCCGGTGAGAGCCCCGCAATTACCGGGTAAGGCTACTTACCCTGGGTGGGCGCCTGGTATCCCAGAGGCTCCGGGACCAACCATTCTATAGGCACGGGTCGCATAACACCGTAGGATTGAGCCAAATGTAGAAGCAGGATGGGGTAATCAAGGATATAAGTGGAGGGTAGGAAAAGAAATAGGAGGCCAACGGGGGGTAATCGTTGACCCGCCAGAGCCTTAGTTAGCCGTGACATCGGTGAAACCCAGGTGTCACGTTGCCCGGCCCCCATGATGTGGGCGTTAAACTACTATTAGTAAGAGAAAGTAAAAATATTTAACGAATAGTCAGTTGTAATGGCCAGTATATAAGAAGTTGAATATCGGTGTTTAAACTTTTGTCTGTAAGTCAATAACAAATATCTAAAAACCGACTAATTGTAGAATGTTCAAACTTCTTTTTCCATTTAGGTATATCTAATATTAAAAACTGCCATTTGAACTACAATGAGGTAGTCACCTTTACCATAGGTACCTCTTATATTCTAAAGTCAACACGTCTAATGCGCTACTCATCACTATCTATATTTTATGTACTATTAAGTGCAGTAAGAGAAACTGCACTTTTTTTCATTTATATTGACTCTGTGGAACGTTCAGGAGAATATTTGGCTTGGTCTCCAAAAATATTCAGCTTTGGACAAGATTCTCTAGAGACTCTCCAGGCTGTAATTAAACTGTCCACAATTTTGTCCACATCCGTGAGGGGGGGGGGAGAAAATGTATGGGTGCCTGTTTCCATCACGTGATAGTCACGTGTAAGTTGGTATCTATAATAAACTAACAAAATTATGAAAACATCCATTTCATAATTGTTTCGTTACAACTGAATACACAGTTACATATATATTGTTATTGTAGAGGTGATTCGATAGAAGTGTATTTATTCTATCCCAGAGGGATGTTGGCGGCACGGGGTAACTATAACATTTACAGCCAGACCTTCAATATACGTCATTCAACAGTCCAACAAAATACAATTAGTAGAATTTTACTGTCAGCCTGCCAGTCTGTCTATCTGATGTGATATTAACTTGCTATTGTTAAGATATACAATGTATTAGTTACAATACCTGGTAAACTCTATCGCCCATATTTTGAATTTCATTTGGATATTTTTATTTTTTTTTTTTAATAATATTGAGGACATTTTTCGCTAAAATTTAGAATTCTTTCAAAACACAGTCAATCAGATCGCAGTATTTCAAGGATTTCAACCTATCAGCGCGTAGTATATCGATATAATGCCTTACTGTCATCATTGCAATGCGCACCTGATTAGTTGGAAGAAGATTCACGTGAAGTACGTGAATAATATTCGTTTTTTAACCTTTTTATGCAATAATATTATCTTTAAAAAGTCAAATGAATGTTTATGACACACCCAAAATCATCTGAAAAATTATCGCTTTATTTATTAAAGCCGATAAAAACTTAATACCTCTATTTGATATATTTTTCACGGAGGGTTCCTGGGCAGGTTAGACATCAAGTTTCCCTCTGTCTGGCGACATCAGGATAAATATTTATGCCATCTATGACTCGATTCACAGCTGGACGAATTGCAGCAAGAGAAATTCGTGTGAATGTTACACACCCTGACTTGTTTCCGAAGAGATCCCATCTCTTTCCATGGAAAAATGTATGCCGTGATACTGATATATTTTCCATCTACCATCAATGTCCTGATACAGCAGCACTTATAATGCTTGGTCTAGGAAACTAACCCCATTCCCCCAAAACCGCTTATTGTTTGAACGCCATATTTACTGGGCCAGAAACCTTTTATATCTACTGATATAGTTCAGAAAATTTAATCCCATAATTCATATTTTAAATTGGTTGGTCATCATATCGTCAAAAACGAAATATGAAATGTCAAAGGTTTTTTAAAAAAAAGAAAGTACTGTTTGTACATTTTACAAGCGAATTCGGAAGATTTAATTGATTTGTGTAACTATCAGAGTATAGCGTACTCATATAGAAACTCTTGATTACATACTATACAGGCATCACACGGGCACAACATAACGTGGATTTTTCTAGGATTAATATTTACCATTTTCCCTGCAATACTTCAATCCACATTTCCACTTGACAAAAATGCCAATTATTTCTTTCCATTGAATTTAAATATAAAAAAAAAAAAAAAATAGAGGAAAATTTTCCTTCCCAGTATCTCCAGGAGTGAAGAGGAATAAGTGAGAGAAAATATTAATTTTCCTTCTACAATACAGCTTTTCCTTCCAAAACTTTTATTTTTTGCAGATAAGTGTTTTTTCGACTGAGGCTTTTTATAAAAAAAGAAAGGACATCTTTTCATCCGTAATAATCTTTTAGAGGACAAATTAAGAAAAACTCCTACTCAGTTTAATAATGAAAAAGAAGAAAACCTTTTTTTACGGGGGGAGGGGTTCAGTAACAATGGATTTTTCCCCTATTGTGAGAAGTATAAAGGAAACATTTATAATAAACGGTTGGTTTGTAGATATACAGAGGGGGGGGGAATTTGTTTGTGAGGCGGTTTTCTTGTTTAAAGTCCCGGGCAGAACCAAAATGTCATCAAGGATAATGCTGGAAAACTTGCCCCTTCAAAGAAGTAAGTAATTAAAGATATCTTTTGTTTTATGAAATATTAATTTAACATTTATCTTTTAAGATTTGATTTAAATGCAGATAAAATAGAGATCTTTCATGTTTACTTGCTCTTATACACAAGTAAGAGAGGAATATTGTGATCTTGACTAATTTTTGAAATTGCATTTCTAACGGAAGTACATGTTTTGAGGTCCCCTGAGTAAGAACAAGTGTTTTTCTTTAGACAGTTGTGAGTCTGTGTGTAATCAAATGAAAAATCGCAGAAAATTTAACGGAGAAATTTCGTTAAAGTTCTATCAGAGGACACGACAATAAGGCTTGAGCAATAATCGGTCAACCGGAGGTACCAACAATTTACTAATGAATTTTTTTACTTATTATCGCGAGTTTTTTCGAAAAGGACGATTCATTCTGAGGAAGAAGTTGAGGATAAGGTTTTCCTCGCAACTTCCATTTTCGCATATTACGTGAATTATCTATATAATATTTGATAAGAATTATATGTTTTGCCAACATTCCCAGTTTGAAGAAAATTGCGACCTACTCAACGGTTTTTTTGTTTTTAGTTTTCTGCAATATTCTTGATAATGATACTAAGGAGTCACTTTGAACCTTGTATACTGTTTTTTCCTACTCCATAACTTTGGCTATTCCACCATTCTACGACGCGCTGTCCAATATAAAAAAGCTACGTTGGCGACTGATGTTTAGTTGGATATCCAGGGGGCACGTGCGCATAATCTCGGACGCGAACAACTTCCCGCCTCCTTATACTAACTATATATACACAGACAACTCACTTTTGTTTGAAATATTTTTCCGAGTAAATAGACTTTAGGAGGGATCCTTGAAGAGCTGCAAGGTCAGGCAGCATCTTCATTTTCCTTTTTAATGTATCATTTCTTTTTAAGTTTAGGATCTCTTAGTTTACATGTAATATTGAATCCAGTTAAATTTAGTACAAATTCCAAGTTTTAATGGAATTCGTCAGTAACAGCTATGTAAATTATGGTAAGAGAAAAACTGTGTCTTTTTTACGCCCAGATTTTTAAATAGCTATAAGATATCTTTGCTGAATAAGTGGATGGGTCCGCAATGCTGGATAACAACTGGTATTTTATCCGTCGTAGCAAGTATATTCATTCCGTTCCTGACCGGTTTCGGATTTTAATTTGCATTTTGCTCATTTTGGTCTGACGATGGATGAAATCCGAAACCGGTCAGGAACAAAATGAATATGCATGCTACGATGGACAAAATACCAGATATCTTTGTTATTTGTAATCAAAGTTATGTATTTTTAGGGTGTGATGGAAATACAGTCTATGAAATACAATAGATAGATTCATTGAGGGAGGGGGGCAGCTACTAAGTCCACGCATCGCAACCCTCATGGGTCTATTGTGGCACCCACGACCTAGGGCGCACCCAGCCCTGTCTCTTAACAGACTTTTGGTTGCAGGGGGGAACCCCTGGGGGATCCGTAGAGTACCTGTCTGCTTGATAAGAATGAACAATCCCGATAGAGATACCTGCGTGAGTTGTTGTTGTGGTTGGTTCCGCACAGCTGGAAAGCATCAGATATATTTTCCGCGATAGCCTGCTTCTTTTTGTGGTCATCGACCGGTTTCGGGCGTTCGCCCATCTTCAGGATGCTTTGTCACACAGTGTGATAACAGACTTGCGCAGAGCAAATTCAGTTTACACACTCAGGCATAAACACTGAGTGTATAAAACAGTATATATAAATATTTATAATAATAATATAATATAATAATAGGGAAGGGAATAGCTAGTGGTTAGCGTACTGGACTCCCACGCGGAGGACCCGGGTTCGAGTCCAGCTGTGCTACCCTTAGGTTTTTCCTTCCTAGGAGCCTCGACAGCTCACTGTCCGGTGATGGACGAAAGAACACAGTCCAGAGGCCGGCAGTACACTGAGAAGGCTCCGGGCGCCAATTACCATGGACGTTGACGCGCCTTAAATTAAAAAAAAATATATATATAATAATTATATATAACCAGTATATATAAAAACTGTACACACTGAGTGTGTAAACTGAATTTGCTCTGTGCAAGTCTGTGTTATCACACTGTGTGACAAACGCATCCTGAAGATAGGCGAATGCCCGAAACCGATCGATTACAACAAAAAGAAGCAGGCTATCACGGAAAATGTCTCGGATACCTGCGTGAAGCTTGCTGGCACCAGGCGCTCCTCACCAAATGGGCGAAACCTTAGCCCTACAAACTTCTCACACTGACACAACACATGCAGTGCCGTTTCCTACTCTTCCTTACAAAACCTACATAGGCTACTCCTATTCATGCACATGAGATAGTTATTGAGCCTATAGTGGCCCGTGAAGAGGGTCACGGTCCTCCGAATGGTCTCTCTGTCTTGTTGGAGCAGCTCCGCAGTAGCTTTGGCGCATAGCTTTTAATGAACTCTTACGCCTGCTCCAGGCCTGGGTTTTAACCCTCCAATCCTCTGATTGTTTGTATAACCATCTTCTAATGGCAGTACTTTTTAAACACTTTGAGACGTCACAGTCCCGGCTAGGCGGTCACCCGCGTCATTGCCCTGTACCCCATTACCATCACGAGAAAAATTCTCTTTTGGTCACTAATCTCCACGAGCAGCTCGAGGCACTTCCATACCAGCCATGAGCTGACCTTGCAGGAGTTAATAGCTCCCAGAGCCGCTTTTCTATCTGAGTAAATGACGACTATGAGGATGACCACCTCCGTCTCTTAATCGCAATGGCACAGATGATTACGGCCATCCCCTCTGCCTGAAAGGCATTGCCTAGCCTGCCTAGGCTTACCGAGGTCTCACATCTCGGCCTCATCCCATGCACGCCGCCCTCACCTCCTCTCTCATGTGGAGCCGTCCATGTACCACATGCAGTCGCTTAATATTGATGGTCCGTTCCTCCACACCTCCCGGACCGTGTTAAGAACCTTATAGGGCTTGTGAAAGTCGTACTTGGGAGTCTTAAAGTCGAAAGGCAGACCCGAAATTGCGTCCACCTCCACTTCCTCGCACAGCTGTTGGTGTTGTCCGCTATGTCTAGATTGTATGGAGACCTCCCCAGTTAATATACTAATTACCGCTCTGGAAATACAGTAATATTAGTACTAAAAGTAGACAAAGATTTTGTGTCTTCAGTGTTTCCTCTCGAGAACCTGTTAAAGGCAACATTATAGCCTGGCATTCACTGAAATATACATATACTATAGCTTTGTTAAATTCTTTCTATTCATTTTCAGCCTATCCTCTATCATCAACCGGACATCTTTGTAATTGTTAACGGTATTGTCTTCGATATTTTAATTAAACATATAAATTCTCTTCTTTATTGCAGATTTAATAGGTACTATAAGATAGGCAATTTAGTTTATGAAAAATGAAAATCATTTGAGCCTTTTTGCAAAAAGTAATAAAAAATAAATACTTATATTCTATAAAGATGTACTTCCGACTGACGGACTTTAGCTGGAAACTGTCAGGTTCCATCGTGCTTATCGATTGCACGATGAAAATATATGATTACTTCATAAATTTTGTATTAGGAGATTATTTTAGTGAAAATAGAACAATGGACTATCAACGATCCGATAGTCTCGCACTCTAATCGTATCATGCGAAATAATCTTTGGTGTTTTATTAATTTCTAGTTACCTTTATCTTTATTTATAATTTAATTAATTTCATTTCATTATTATATATTGAAAATAACTGATGATATGTTAATGAATCTATTATCTTTGTAACAATAATAGAAAATTTAGATGTCACTGATTATTACAATAAAAGTAATTAAATAGTGATAGTTGTCTCATTAAACATACATACACACAAACATTTATACGTATTAAAACGCATACATAGATATGTGAATGCTCTCTGTGGTGTGTATACGCTAATGACATCATTTGCCAGTTTGGTATTACATAGTTATGTACGTGAGTGTGAATGTGTGTGTGTATGTTCATGTGCGCGTGTGATTGTGTGAGCAAGGCCGTTACTATCTCTACGGAGACTACAATGGCTCTTGGTTGAATAGTTTTAGGTTGTTGTTGCAATTGTTACTGTATATAAACATCATTTAGTTGCCGTTTCAGCGTTTTATAGGCGCCGCCCATCCATTGGGGCCGCCTGCACTAATACCGGAACATTTGTGGGGGGGGAGGAGTGCTGTGCCCTACTACAACAAATAGTAAACACTAACTTCCGCTCTAAATAATCAGCCTCTCATGCAAGGTGTGCTTTAAATTAGTACTTAACTAACACTAGTAATTCTGCTACTTTTCATTTAACACCTATTTTTTATTTTTGTTGTCGCGGAGGGAAAAATTGTGTCCCCTTATTTTCAATTGTTTTAATTTTAAGTAATATTTGAGTCTTTTCTGTGATAGCCTGCTTGATTTTGCGGTTTGGGACTTCATAAACAGTGAGATAATTCAGATATGTGCACAGAGCAAATCAATTTACACTCTTTTTATATCTGCAAGGAATACACCCAAGTTTTATCCATTTTCAAAGCATAATATTTTTGATTCTTTAAAAACCTCGCTGTTAATCTATCCTGTTGATGAACGAACGCCTCAGTCCAAAACCGGTCGATGAACACGGAATGAAGCAAGCTATCATGGAAAATATTACTGACGTTTTCCAGCTTCGCATACCCAACCACTATTTAGTTATATTGCCTTGTTCAACTGAAGATCGATGTCCTTTGTCTAACTTATCGAGTCCAATTGTTCTTTCTTCGACTTCTGCAATAAGCGGATGTTTGCGATCGCGTGAAATTTTAGAAATTTGTGTTTTGTGTGTGTGTGTGTGAGAGAGAGAAAGAAATAAAGAAAAGTTTATTATGCCCGAGGACCTATGTCCCTTAAGAGCAAAAAAGAAATTTACATCTCGTAAAATACAATATCACTCTGATCTAATTAAAATAAATATATATAAAATAAATTTTCTCTAGTTGTTAACATTAATATTACAATAACTATATACAGATTTAAAACTAAAATTAATACTAATCAAAAAATAATAGAAATAATAATAATACCAATTAGTAAAAACTTAATTTCCCCTGAACTTTACAAATGAATAATTATAAAAATAAAATTTAAAATTAAAAAATGTTTTCTTGCTAGTCATGTCTTTAGGTAAGTCGTTCCATAGTTTACTGGCAGTAATTAAATGAATTGTGATATGCAGCAGTCCTGTAAGGTTGTATGTAAAGTCTAGAGGCAACAGTCCTTGTAGTTCGTAAGTCTAGTGCAGCTTTTACCGAAAACATCTGTGCGAGATATTTTGGTGTTTGCAATTTGAGCATCAAATACATAAAATTACCAAAAAACTACCTTCTCCTGTACTCAACATTAAGCCAGTTTAAACTGTGAAAATGTGGAGTTATGTGGTCGTCTTTTCTAACAATCAATACAAATCGGATGCAGGAGTTAAGTGTTCTTTGTAATTTTAAATTCAGTTCGGAGGTTAGATCATTATAAACTATACAACAATAGCTGTTTACGGAGAGGTATAGGTAGCATGTTTTTCTGGAGTTTCAATTGGTACAAGGATTTATGAACACTTTTGCAAATATTGCTAACATGGCCGTTCCATGACATAGTGTTAGAAATTGTCAATCCCAAACATTTTGCAGTCACAACGTATGATATATTTACATTGTTCACAATTATTTTGGGGATTAAGTCTAAATTAATTGCACCTATATATCTATTACTTCCAATAATCATTGCTTTGGTTTTAGAAACATTAAATGAAATAAAATTAAACTTTGTCCAATTAAGGATAGAATTTGCATCAGACTTTACTGATACCAGACTTTACTGGAATACCAGACTCCAATTCAGAGGGCAGACAGTGCAAATATATTTGTAGATCATCCGCATAAAGCAAATGTTTACAGTATTTTATTACACTGGGCAGATCATGAATATATAAACAGAATAAAAAAGACACTAAAACAGATCCCAGTGATACTCCAGAATTAATTGACTCCCAAGAAGATCTTTCCTCATTGCTACTAATCACTAACTGCCTTCGACCACAAAGATATGATTGAAACCGTGACAAAGTTGAATCCGAAAAATTTAATAATTTTAATTTATGAAGTAAAAGTGAATGACAGACTGATTCAAAGGCTTTAGAGAAATCAAAAAGCACTAGAATAGTCACCATTCTTTTGTCTATGGCCAAACGAATATCATCTGTTATTTTCAGCAGTACTGTTTGTGTACTGTGACCTTCCCGATAGCCAGACTGGTATGGATTTAATAAATTATTAGTTTTTAAATATTCTTTTATATGTTGGCAAACAATCCTTTCTAAAGGCTTAGAAACAGCAGGAAGTAAGGATATAAGTCTCAGATCATTCAAGAGGAAGGTAGTTTAATTTTCGGGAGAGGACGAAATGAGATTGTTTCCATATTGACGGATATATTGAGTATGTTAAAGAAAAATTATAAAGTTCCAATAACGGAGATATAATAACAGGCATTGATTAGTTTTAGGAAGTCTATAGGAATTCCATCTATACCCTTAGCGTTAGATTTGCTGTAATAGAGATTAGCTAGAAGAGGATCAAGTGTTATATGTTTAAAATAAAATTGCTCGTTAATGAAACTTGTGTTTGGATGAGCCCAATTATAGAGATCACAGTCAATAGTGTTATTATCAAAGCTGGCAAAGTATTTGTCAATTTCATCACAAGTAAAAGGTATGTTGCTCTGTCGTGATCGAGATTTAATTAAACCGAGTTTTCTTAATTCATTCCAAATTACATTGGAATCATTTGTGCCAGAAAATGTACTCGAGTAAAATGCACGCTTAACCGTTTTAATTACATTTTGTACTTGATTTCTTTTTATTTTGTATTTCAAATACAGAGCATCATTACGTGTTCTAATAAAAGCCTTACATAACTTATCACGGTCACGCATTAAACAACGAATTTCATTTGTTAACCAAGGTGCAGGTGGTCGCCTAATATTAGCAGCACGAAGAGGAGCATGTTTATTCATTGTTTCAAGAACAAATTTAGTAAAGAGATATACTTTATTGTCTATATCTAAAGATTGATAAAATGAAACCCAGTCACAGTCCTGAAGATCAGTCAAGTATTCTTCACTAACAAAATGCGAGAGAGAGTTTTTTTTTTATAAATAAATAAAAATCATAGTCAATCCAAATTGTTTGCGAACCATCACCTTTCTATTCTAGAGCTAGCAGACTCCCAAAGAAAGTAGATGCACTTAGGCCTGAAGGACGCATCGTGCTCCTCGAATACGTCTCTTACGTCTCACAGTCCCATTAATGCGTAAAGTGCCAGAGCCCTATCGGTCATCTCACCTAATAGGAAAATTAGAAAATGAACAAGGAACAACAAGGATTCGAAAATGACAAAAAGATAAGGAGTTATGATTAACACTTTCAATCCACCTTCGGAAACAAAAGACTACAATCCGCTGGGAAGGAGGTGGGATGGAACATTGATGCTTCTCCCTCTCTCTCTCTCCGAATATGGTTGTGGCGTGCTCTCGGTGCACATAAGGCTTCCGAAAATTTCAAAGAAAAGAACCCAGAGATTCAAAGAGATTTCATTTTTTTGTTATGATTTTTTTCTAAAACGGCTCCAACGGTTCTCTCCAAACTTGTTATATTCGAAAATATATTTAAATGCTGGTCCGGAGGGGAGGGGCAGTAAGTAACCTAAGGTTTTCTCTAAAGTACCATTTTATTATAATATACGATTCTATTAATAAGAATTTACTGTTTGGCAGAAATTCCGTGTTAGAATAAAATCGATGAATAGCATGTTCTCCGGAAGTACGCCTTTTATGTTATAATTCGGATGCATTTTTATATATATATATTGAGGTGTAGGCGAAATTGTAACTAGGTATATCCGCATAAATAAATCAATACTATGTAAATTGCAGTAAGAGAAATTCGTGGGAGTGTTTCAAACCAGATTTATTTCGTATTTTAAAAAGTTATTTCCTGTGTGAAAATTCTTTTATCGAAAATTTTTATACGATCGCAAAACTTCCTCTTGCAGCAATAAGAAAAATTAATAGTAACAGCAACACAAACAAACAAAACCTGAGAAAAAATGTCAACAAATGAGAAAGCACTAATTTCCTGGGACAAGTTCAGAAATGTGAAGGAGAAATTCATTTTAGCAAAATATTATAAACACGGACAGAATCGATTTAATCCAAATAAGGCCACTAAAATATTTTAACAGATCGTCAACATAATAACAATCATAAATTCACAAGGGAATTTTTATAGTAATGTTTTTATAATACTAAATAAGGAAATAATGTTTAAATTAAATATTCATTTTATTTCATTTTAATGCAAATCAGCTGTGGTTTATTGCAAGGAAATTGTAACGCAAAATATATTATATTATTGTATGAAGGTCAATTGGCTGTGTATTTACATAAGAAAAAAGGAAAAAAAAAGCTGGCCAATGAAATAGTTTATGCTAAAAAAGATATATTCTAACAATGAACGCAGCACTGGGAAGTAAGCCAGTCATTTTGTAGACTTACGGAAATGGAAAAAAAGAAGAAGAGTTTTCATCCGGAAATGATGCTGTTTAAATCGAAAAATGAATCATGTTTTGAAAGTTCATTGTCATGGCAAAAATGGGCCGGCTGCTCTAAGGAAACTCCTCGCTATCGCAACACGAAGTACGGAGAGTCCGATCCATTCCAAGAAAGTCAGCTGGATGTCAAAACAAGAACAGATTATCTGATGGTAAACACTTACACTAATTTCACCTACTGCAGTTAATAAAATTATAAAATGGCCATGGGTCGGAATATGCTGAAAACAAACGTCACACCCTCGCAATACACTAAATACAATTTTTCCCAAAAGAAAATTACTTCCAATGAGATGATGATTCCTCCATAGCTGCACAGTTTTCATTTCAATTTTAAAGAAAATTGTTGCAGTAGTTGTCGACAAATTTCCCCCAAAAATTCAAAAATCTATCTATAAAGCGGAATATTTGGATTTTCCCGATTTTCACAAATTCAGAATTCTAGCTAGGCTTTTTTTTTTAAAAAAAAAAATGCTTTACACTACTATAGATGAAACACAGTATCATATATTTTATTGAAGTGGACACTATAGAGTTGAAACGTTTTACCATCCCCAGAACCGCCCTATGATCAATTTTCCCAGAAAAATATTCGAAATAAATGTGAAGCGACAGAAAATCTTTGGCATCATTTTGTAGGAAATGGCGTATATAAAGTTGAAGTCTCAAAACTTTATTTCCGGTGAAAGTAAAGAAAGAAAAAAATCTGGTGTGAAACATTCACACGACTTTGAAAACATGTATTTCCAGCGTTAACTTAATTTCGAAAAATCTGGCCCTATTGCAATAGTTCCTCTTACTAAGAGTAGAAAGAAAGTAAAAAGTGGCACATGTTAAATAATAATAGATAGAAACAAATAACTGATGACTGTCATTTGATGGACAGTTACACCTGCTCTCTCATGCAGCGCATGCGGGCCAGTAAAATAATCTTAGATAAAATGACAGTGTCGAAATTGAAACATCATTTTGGCCGTCATCCAGAGGCCTACAGTACACAAGTGTAAGTAATACTAGCACTTCAATGTAGAAAGGGTATGTCACTGGAGATAACGGACTGGAGGACCAGTTACAACTATCCCTCTCTCTGTCTATCTGTCTGGCTGCTATAAAAGAAAATAAACTTTTTTAAATACCAGAACTAAATATCAAAATGTCAGTATTTAAAAAAAGAATCCCCACAACCCACAAAATACTGTGGACATTAAAAACGAATTTAAAGGTTACATAATGTATGAGGGCCACATTCTTCAGACGTGTTATAACTGGCAGTGCTAATAGACAGGCACGCCTGCGCTCTTTAAACCTAAAAAAAAAAGAAAAAAAAGATAAATAAACAAGCAGTTAAATATGAGAACGGCAATCAGACGACAGCTAGACATAGTTTTACAATATGACGGCTGAAAATAGACACAGTCTAATTCCAATATAAACATTAGACTAGACTTGGGGGAAGAAAAACCGTTGGCCTTTTTATGAAATTAAGTTAATTTAAGAAATAAATTGACGGCTCAATAGACGGACAAAGAGAAATGTAAATTTTATTTTTATCTCGCTTTGTTTCTTATTCCTATTAAGAGAAAGTATTTCGAAGTGTTAAATTTTCACATGCTTTTCCAGCCAATCGTACCTTACGACCAAAGAAATACATCTCTGATGGCGGAGGCCAGTTCGAGCAAGATCTGTAATTAATGAGGAGTAATATTTATAATAAAATAGTACTTTTCTTCTTATTCAATCAAAAAACCATTATAATATCATTTTGAAATTTCTTATAGGAATCATGTTTTGGAATCATAAGTTGTAATATATCGCTCAAAGAAGAAAACCGTTCAAGTAAATTTTTCTTACAAAAAATAGAGGAATCTATTTCTTAAATAAAAACCACACCTCCCTATTTGAAAAAATGAAGTTGGTGCCTGTTCTCGCTTCTCGAAGCACCAAAACAAATATGCAAATTAAATTTGTATTTCTAACAAAAAACTACGGGGAGACGTAACTGACGTCTAAGCAACTGAGCAGAAGAAGAAGCTTAGTGGAAGATACAGGCAAAGGCGTGCGAAGAGGATGAGATCTACTCAACCTGCATCTGCACCAGCTGAGGATATACCTATTGGGGCTCAAAAAAGATCCAGAACCCCGGGGGACACGCCGCCTGGAATCCAGCCGGCAGGTAAAAAGCCCAAGATAACGGAGGCGGAGAGAAAGCTGTTTCTGGCCATAACCAGCAGCGATCCCTCCGAGCCTCTCTCTGAAGATGACGCTTCTGTCATCAGAAGGGGGATGCTCGCCATCGTTAGGAAAGCCATACAGGAACAGTCATGCAGACTGAAATTTATTCAGTCGGGCATGGTCTCTGAGGGCTGGTTTCTTCTGGCCTGCTTTGATCAGGCCACATTTGACTGGGTGTTGGAGAACGTTAAGCCTGGTTGGGAGGGAAGGCACTTCAAGCTTATGAAGGCGTCTGAGGTCCCTACTATGGCTAGGATCTCTATGTTTATTCCAGAGGGCAAGCATACCAGCGAACAAGTGCTGAAAGGTCTTGCCTTCCAAAATAATTTGGACGTAAGCCGATGGAGGAACGTGTATCGACAACAAGTCGAGAAAGGAGTATCCTTGGCTTACAGGATTGATGATGCTTCTGTCCAGGCGTTGAAGGAAGTTGACTTCCGTCTTTTCTTTGAGATGGGCAGGCTCTTCATCAGGTTGAAGAAGGAAGATGAGGATGCTCCTACCACTTCTTCTGAGGCAATGGAGCAGGATACAGGTAGGGCTGACCAAGATGGCAGCAAATAAGGTAGGTGGTGATTATTATTATCATTATTATTACTATTATTATTATTATTATTATTATTATTGTTTTGTTTTTCACCTATCTGTCTCCTACCCGTGTTTTATTAGGATCTAACTCTTCCGATGTTGACTTGTGATTATGGCGGTTGACAGGGTAGAGATGATACAAATTAACTTGCAGCATAGCAAAGTTGCAACGGCTAACTTATGCCGCTGTATTGCTAAGTTGCATACATATATTATTCTAATACAAGAACCTTATGCCTTTAAAGGTTTGGTTCGAGGATTGAGTGTGGTTGATGGCAGACTGTTCGTGGCGCATGGCGGGGACATTCCTAGGGCATATATTTTTGCCAGTCGGGGTGTCGACGCTGTCCTGCTTCGACAGTTCTGCTGTCGGGACTTGGTGGCGGTGAGGGTTGGTCTGGGGGTTGGTGGGCGTCGTCGCGACGTAGTTGTGGCTTCGGCTTACTTCCCCTATGATGGCCCCTCTCCTCCTCCTCAGGAGTTCATGGGTTTGGTTCAGTATTCGGAGACCAATGACATACCTATTATAATAGGGTGTGACGCGAATGCGCATCATGTCGTCTGGGGTAGCAGCGACACCAATGGTAGGGGTCGCGCTCTCATGGATTTCCTGGTGGGCACGCGATTAGAGGTCCTGAATAGGGGTACTGAACCCACTTTGGTTACTAGGATTGGAAGACAGGTTATTGATATTTCCCTTGCTTCTAGGAATTTTAGTGGTCTGATTAAAGATTGGAGGGTGAGTCTTGAGGCTTCCATCTCCGATCACAGGATGATTAGGTTTAGTCTGGGGATTGATCCAATTACCCTGGCTAGTTATAGGAATCCTAGGAGGGCGGATTGGGGTTTATATTCTAGAATTATTGAAGATAAACTGACTATCCAATAGAAGCCCCTGATGGTATAGAGGAATTGGAAAGGGAGGCTGGTATTCTTCATGAACATATTAGATCCTCATTCGAGGAGTCTTGTCCTCCCAAGGTGGTTAAGGGTAGTAAGAACCCCTGGTGGTCCTCTTCGTTGGAAAAACTAAGGAGACAGGTAAGGGGCTCATACAGGAAGGCTGTCCTTGCTGATTCTTCGGAATCATGGGATAGTTATAACAGTATTAAAAGAGCATATAATATGCTCTGAGGAGAGCCAAGAGGAATTCCTGGAGATCCTTTTGTGAGGATATAAATTCGTTCCAGGAATCATCTAGATTGGTACGGATTCTTAGTAAGGATAGGGACAGTCAGTTAGGTACCCTACGATACCCTGATGGTTCCTTTACAGGGGGGAAGGGGAGACACTGCAGCTTTTGCTTGATACTCACTTCCCGGATAATATTGGTTTGAATGCTGCTTCGTCTTTGGTGTGTGGAAGGAGATGGAACCTTGAAGATGTATCCACCTTAGATGGGGTAGTCACACAGGATAGAGTCAGTTGGGCAGTACAAAGTTTCTCACCTTTCAAGTCACCTGGACCGGACGGGATTTATCCTTGTCTGTTGCAAAAGGGTGGGGACGTGCTGACGAAGGTATTGTTAAGATTGTTTAAAGGATGTTTGATGTTTGGTTATGTACCAACATTATGGAGAGAAGTAAGAGTAGTCTTTATTCCCAAGCCGGGAAGAAATGACTACTCTGACCCCAAGGCATTTAGACCCATTAGTCTTATGTCTTTCTTCTTGAAAACTTTGGAAAGGTTGGTGGATAGGTATATTACTGATGGCCCATTAAGGGATCATCCACTCCATCCTAACCAACATGCTTATATTGTGGGTAAGTCGACAGAGACTGCATTGCATTGTCTCGTCGGTAGGATAGAATCTGCTTTGGAAATAAAAGAATATGCCCTAGGGTGTTTCTTTGATGTTGAGGGGGCATTTGACAGAGTATCGTTTGATGCTCTCGAAGATGCCTTGGTTCGAAAAGGTATACATCCCGTCTTAATCAATTGGATAGGTGTCTATCTTAGGAGTAGGGTTATACAGGCATCCCTTGGCGGGCGCACCGTGATAGTAAAAGCGGGGAGAGGGTGCCCTCAAGGGGGTTGTCTCTCACCAAAGTTGTGGTGCGTCGTCATGGATGACCTTTTGGTTAGGATGAATTCATCGGGATTTTATGTGCAAGCATATGCCGATGATGGTGTCATTTTATTGTTAGGGCGCTGTTTGTCCACTATTTCGGACCTAATGCAAAGCGCCCTTAATATGGTATATTGTTGGGCACAGGATAAGGGTCTTTCTATTAATCCTATGAAGACCCAGGCAATTCTATTCACTCATAGAAGGAAGATAGTAGGTTTTACACCTCCTAGGTTGTTAGGTACTTCCATACAGGTTAGCAAATCAGTGAAGTTCCTTGGGGTAGTTCTCGACAGTAAATTGAACTGGTCGGAGCATGTTAAGACACAACATCAAAAGGCGATAATCTCCTTTTGGCAATGTCGAAGAGTTGTTGGTAAGAATTGGGGAATCACTCCCAAGATGATGTTCTGGATTTATTGCATGGTCATTAAACCTAGATTGGTATATGCGGCTTTGGTGTGGTGGCGTCGCATTGAAACACGATCCGCTAGGCAGCTGTTGGAAGAAATCCAACGTTTGGCTTGTCTGGCGGTGACTGGTGCGTTTCGGACTACACCGACCGCATCTATGGAGACTTTGTTAGGGATTCCACCTCTCTTTGTGGAGGTGAAAAACCAGGCAATGAAAGCCTGTTATAGAATTAAACAGGCAGGTTTTTGGCAGGGTAAGCGATATGGTCATTCTACCATTTATCGTGAGATGCTTTTAAGGATTCCCATTACAGGTTTCCCTTCTGATAGGAATTTGAAGACTTTTGTCTTTGGTCATTCCTACAGGGTTAGGTTGCCTTCTAGGGAAGATTGGTTAACCCTGGGTCCGTCTGGTGTGATTCCTGAGAATTATCTCCGATGCTACACGGACGGTTCCAGGATGGATGGTAGGTTTGGGGCTGCCGACTATTTTGAGACGGGAGATCATTTAGTAGCGCCTCTTGGTGAGTGGGCCACCGTTTTCCAGGCTGAGGTTTATGCAATTCTTTGCTGTATTTTGGATGAGAGGGTGCGTAACACTAATTTAAAGGGTGTTTGTATCTGCTCGGATAGCCAGGCTGCGTTGAAGGCGCTTAATTCATGTGTCTTCACTTCCAGATTGGTGTTGGAATGTTCTAGAAGACTGGAAGATCTTTCTTTATTAAAGGATGTGCTTCTGGTCTGGGTTCCAGGTCATATGGGAATTTTTGGGAATGAGGAGGTGGATAGGTTTGCCAAATTAGGTGCCTCTCTCCCTTTCATTGGTCCAGAGCCTGCTGTTGGTGTGTCTTCTGACACATGTTTGTCGGGCTTTCAGACGTGGATGACCTCACAGCACTCATCCTTATGGATGAGTGCAGTGGGTTGTCGGCAGTCTAAAATGCTCATTGGGGGCCCGGGCGGAGCTTTGAGCAGTGGGGTCCGATGTCTTTCACGGACCTCCCTCAGGTATCTGGTTGGATTCCTCACTGGGCATTGTGGTTTAAGGAGGCATCTCTATATAATGGGACTTGTGCCTGACCCTTTTTGTAGAGTTTGTGAAACTGAGGAGGAAACACCCATGCATTTGATGACGAATTGTTTGGGTTGTGAGGAGATTAGGTTTAGGAACCTTCGGCCGGAATAGGATGTCGGTAGAGGATCTTAAGCTGTGTCCTTTTAAGGTTTTGGTCCGATTTGTTCGGTCTGTTGTGAAACTTAGATGGTTGAATCCTGGGCCTGGATTTGTATTCTAGTCCCAGTGGTTGTTATTCTTTAGGGGTAGCTATATGGGCCCTGGGGGGCTTTGGATGGCGTAGGGTTTTGCCCTCCCCTTTCGCAAATAATAATAATAACGGGGAGACGTATTTTTTAGTTTTTTTCTAGCTATCTTAGTTTCCGAGAAAAAGTCGTTATCCACATACCTTGGGACACCCTGTATTTTAATATCAATGAGAATGAAAACTTTTGCCAAAATTCCGAGTTTCAAGGAAATGCGACATTACTGAACGTTTTTTATCCCCCCCCCCCCACTAGGTTTCATTACATTTGGTGTCTAACTTTATGTACAGAGATCTGTCATTTGGTTTGTAACTTTTGTTCTGAGAAAATCTATTTTAAGAGGGGGTGGTTCTGCGGGAAGTAGAAGATCATATTTCTTTCAAAAAAACCGTTTTTATTAGGATTAGGTTTGCTAAACGTTCGCCCATCATCAGGTCTTACATGCTTTGTCTTGATAAATAGTGCGACAAAGCAGACTTATAAAGAGCAAAATCAGGTTGTACACCAACATTAAATGAAGCAGGCTAGAACGGAAAATATCTCTGATGCACGATTATATAGCACAGCTTTATTTTAGTTTTTAGTATAAACAGACAAAACCACAAAATATATACATTTACAAATAAATAAATTCATCTTTTATGTGTAAGTAAAAAAAGTTATTTGTCAAGATGGGAATTTATTCTGTTCTACACTAAAGTGCCAATCAAGTGCTATTGCGTTACAATCACCTGGTGGAAGTTGGGTGAACTGGATATTTTAAAAATTCCAACTTTTATGAAAAAAAATGTCAGTGAAAGTATCTTCCAGATTGATTCTTGGGAACGCTCTCTGCAACAGCTTGCTACCTGTCTGTCACAAAAGCTGTTGTAACTCAATTATTGTCGAAATGAAGTCAACTCAAATTAATGTTATAGAAACATGAATTGATGATTTAATTAAATTTTATATTTGCGATATGTGCACATTCATTCTCGTAGAAATGTGTTATTATTCCGTAGAAATGTTATTTTGGAAATTCTTATATGTGGAACAAATATGTTCAGGTTGTGTATAACATTGGGTTATTAGTCCCAAAAGATTGGTTAGGCCAATAACAATGGACCACTATACCAAAAACAAAAAGTTGTAGGAAAGGTTTCCTCATGAAATATACATTCACAAGGTGGCCATGTGTTTGTTTGTGTGTATATGAAGAAAAAGGAAAAAAAAAAAGCACCCGCTTCAGCTGCTTCACTTCCTTTCCTGCGAAAAGCATAAACTGCGAGCATGGGGCCGATCCTCAAGATGTGAGGTGCTTTCATTTTATTCTGTTTGTGCAATGATGGGTGGGTGTATTGGGGATAATATTCCACTGGCCGCCTCCTAGTCTCTGTTCTGCTCGCAATTTGTGCGTTTTTTTTTTCTGCCAGTAACATTTTTTTACCCTTTCTACAAGATTAGCATGAAGTGAAGCCGGCCTCCAATATTCTGCACAACTAGGGCAAAGAAAAACTCTACTTCAGCGAAAAGGAAAAGACGTTAAGGGATGGTAATCTTTCGCACATACCTGTTTTTTTCTTTTTATGGATGTAGCGGTAGAGAATAAGGCTGTTAGGATTGACCTGGAAATCGAATAAACAGGGTAAAAGAGGTGCTGCTAGCTGGCTTAGAGAATATATAAATAAAAAAAAAACTGAACCAAGTCATGGCCCAAACTGAACTATTTCACTAGGCGTGCGGTGGCCAAAATTAGTCGCCTCTCACTCTCACTCACCCTCTCTCTCTCGCTCTCGTTCCTTGCATTGATTCAGGAGGCTGCTAACATGTCTGCGCTTAGCTTCCAAACTTGGACGGACAGCTTCACAATATTCATACCAATGGATGAGCTTTAATGGATTATAGGCAGTCCGTGTGGTGAAAAACGTTGGAAACGTTTTAGAGAAAAAACACGAAAAACAGAAAAAGAAAATTCGGTGGCTCAGAAAGGATGGAAAAGTGCCCCGAATTTTTTCAGAGCTTTCGATAACAGAGAAGGACCGTCCACCTTCAAAGGAGTTCCTAGAATTAGTAGTATGCGAGTGAGGCTGCAGAAAAGCTGGTAAACGAAGGGGAAAAAAAGAATCAACCAGACTCAGCTCTCTCCCCTCAACGTACAACAAGAAGAGACTTGTTAAGAGCTGATAAATTCAAAAGGAATTTGCAAGTGGCTGGCAAAGGAAACAAATGTGGGAGCAGTTTACCAAGAGAGAAGGCCGGATAGCACACCGAATAGAAAAGGTAGAGACTCAGTGTGACACTATTCAGACTTATGACCTGGTCATGAATACCACCAAAAAGCACCTTCACATAATGAGATTTTTCCGGAGAACAGGCCGACGGATAAACGGATTAGAGTGAGTGAACTGGTTCAGATGGAACT
Source organism: Triatoma infestans (assembly GCA_011037195.1). Classification (NCBI taxonomy): domain Eukaryota; kingdom Metazoa; phylum Arthropoda; class Insecta; order Hemiptera; family Reduviidae; genus Triatoma; species Triatoma infestans. Next base: position 66,541 of record JAAEAF010001592.1, on the reverse strand, counting down.
TGGAATAACGGGATTTGGCCACTTGTTGGGCAAAGATCTCTGTTAATGGTGCGATTGGAAACACAGTATTGATTGATTTGGAAATACAGTATATACACAGCATTGACTTTGTTGTGGTTGGTTCCTCAGAGCTGAAAAGCATCAGATATTTTCCATGACATAGATTTTTGTGATTATCGATCGGGTTCAGGCGTTCACCCATCATCAGGGTATTTACATAGACTTGCACTCTATGTATCTACTAAATTTGCTCTGTGCAAATCTATGTAAATATTCTACTCTGTGCAAGTCTATGTAGTATATGTAAGTTTTGACAGAAACATCCTAATGATGGGCGAACATCCGAAAGCGGTCGATGACCATAAAAAAAAACAGGCTATCACGGAAAATATTTCTTTGTATTGACAAATTTGCGGACAATAATATATTAAATTGGGGTAGCACTTTATAGGAAAACATAACCCCAAAAGCACCCTTAAATGAATTTTCCCAGAGAAATATTTCAGTTAAAAGTTCTTAGTATGATCTCTGTATGTGAAGTTAGTTAATAAACTCAAGTTTAAAGAAAATTGTGATGAGCCATTTTTTAGAAAATAACAAAAAACTGAACAATCCATTCAGGAATGTGGTACTTTCGGTTGAGGAATTTTGACAGGTAAGTTCCTATTGGATCCCATGGTGATATCCAAATGACATTTGTCAATTTTGAACTCTCTGCAGTTTTTTGTTTTTTATGATATACTGTTCACATACACGTACGGAGACCATTTTCTGAAAACCACATTTTTGGTCTCAGCGGACTTCCAAACGTGTATTTCCTGTTAAAGCTGGATATCGAAAATTTGTCACGATTAGAATAGTTCCTCTAACCGCTGTAGGAGAAAGTAAAAATCGAGTACCATCCCAATACTTCCTCTTACTTGGATTAAGAGAAAGTTACACATGTGTATATTCTGCAATGTATTTTCAAAAAATTGTACTTATTGGACAATATTGTCTAGAGGCGGAAAAAAAATTTGGATTAGAGAAAACTGGCCCATGTTACGTCTAAAAGGATCTCATATTTATATATTTATAATAAAGGAAACATATATACATGCCAGAGAAAGTTTGCATGAGAATTGAAGGAGAGCAACAAAAAACTTCATCTCCAGTTGTACGGATATATATATTTTCCAAGATTTTCGTAACACATAACTTAATAATATCCACTACCACACAAACCTGATTCACTCCAGCGTTTGCGTATACTGAACGAACAATAATAGTGTGGAAGCGTGGGAAAATTTGCCATCAGTATCACATCTCAAAAGGACATCAAAAAGAAAATGTAGTAGAAGGGAAGTAGGGGATTAAGAAGAAAACGAAAAAGAGAGCGCGGGTCATGTGGGCGCGATGTTTTTTTTTTTAATGCCTGTGTGAATATAGAGCTTGAGAGACGGCTACACTATAGAGGGGACGACTATAGAGCCAGCTAGCTCTGTTTGATGTATTAGCGAATTGTTACCTTTGACCATATTCGTAGAAATAACGTGCAGAAAGGAAGTCTGGTGTGAAAAAGTAAAAAATAGGACAAAAAAAAAATATAAAAAGAAAACTAGAAGAAATAACGTTTTTAAAAATTAGTACTTAATGCTTGGCTATTTTCCGCATGGAAAATTTGTTTCCTTTTGTAGAAAATAATTGCTTTTTAATTATTTACCATTCTTAGAGTAATCAACTTAAAACTGTATGTGGAGCTCGGCTAGCCAATTCTTTAGTGGGGGCGTCCCAGCGGATATCTCAGTCTTACATTGACACCCTCATAACATTCACACAGAATACATGTTGGGCTTGCAATTGTAATTAATGTGTGCAACCATAAGGTTTTATGTACCACGCAAGTCCACCACACATCTATGGGGCTGAGAAAACCTTCAACCATATCTTTGAATAGTTAATTTTTTAGCTATTTTTCTTTTTATATCTCAAAATTAGCCTACAAAAACATTGGTTACAGGATCCTTCAATAAAAGAGATCCCGAGATGGTAGTCCATAAATTTATTAAGCCGAAATATTTAGACTAGTTAACGTTTAGTCTACTGGTGTGTTTCTGGTGATAATTATCTCATTGTTTCAAACTGGATGCCTCCCAAATGAAACTTAGTTCTGAAGCGGTATAGTCTTTTTTGAGACAGAAGTAGGGTTGCTAACTTCATAAAAGCTCTTGGTTTACTAGACTGAAGTTTATACTATTCTTTGTTATATTTCAGATGAGCGTGTATGCAACCCAAATTTGAAGATGTTCGCATCTGCTCGGGTTGATTGCAATTAGTTCTTGTGACTTTACCTCCAAATTGGTATTAAAATATTCCAGAAGACTGGAAGAGCTATCTTCCTTCAAAGATGTATGAGGTTATTATGGGGATGTCGGGGGAAAAGGATGCATTGATAGGTGGCCAAATTAGGCGCCTCTCTTTCCTTCATTGATCCTATGACTATTGACGACTATTGAGCAACTGTCTGTCAAGCTACCAGGCATGAACAGTTGCAACAGCATTCATCCATTATTATTAGTCTAGAGAGGATAAATTATGAGATGTTGCTGTGTCGTTCGCGGACCTCTCTTTCTCAGGTATTTGGTTGGATCCCTTACTGGGGACCGTGTTTTACCTCTGCGTAATGGGGCTCCATTTTGTAGAGTTTATGAGACAGTGGAAAAAAACACTGATCTATCTTATCATCACTGACTATGCCAGATTCAGGATTTTTGGTCGGAACGCGATGTCCAAGGAAAAGACCTGGCTATTTCGAGTTATGTCCACCTTTGTGTCTCATAAGTGGATTAGACCCGGACCTGGTTTTTCTATTTTAGGTGCGGCTTGTTGTTATTTTTCTTTGGAGTAGCTATATAAGCTTTCAATAGCATAAAACTTGATCCCTCATCACAGACGAATAATAGTAAACAATCAGCCTAAATATTTAATGGAATGTTTGGTAGATTTTCTCTCCAGTAAATCTCGCATTTCGTTTGTTTGTCAAGAGTAAAAGGTATTCAAAGTTGTGAATAACACTAACGTTAACGTTATTAACATTGTTTTCTCAATTATGTGAGATTTTAACGCGCAGCTAGTACGCATTCTAATAGATTCGTGGAATAATCAAAATAAATTTACATTAGATAAATAATGGGAATAGCGTGGGGTCAGAAAATTTTAATGTAATTTCTAGTATAATGTTTATTTTGATAGTTTGGGAAATCCATTTTACAAATCAGCTGGTTTTGTTATTTATGAATTAATTCGCCAGCTGTTATCATTTCACCAAGTTTAGAGGATTGTTGGGTTTGTTTAGTTAAACAGTTTTCTATATTTTATGAAAATAAAGTCTTAGGTAGTATTAAATTTTCTACAATAGCTTTTTAATATGAAAATTATTATACCATTTTTAACAGAGGGTAAAGTTGTAAGTAAATACCACTTTTTAATTAACCACCTTTAATTTGTTTTACATTAAACTCTGTTTTAAGAAAGCAATGAATTATATATCAGAAAATGTAATTTAATTTTGCTTACCTTTAACTTAAAGTTCTACATCTTTCAGAAGGTAGCTTTCCTCTTTTCAACGGAAACATTCACTTCGAGTTCATATATATCGTCAGTTCGAAAATGGTGTGGGAAAGAAAGCTTGGCAAACTCAATGACCTGGGCAGAAATAATAGAGCTATGCTATTTTGGATTCCAGGGATATTGGGATGGAAGGTTATGAGATGGCCGACTCCTTGGCAAGGAAATGGGCTTCACTTCCCTTTTTAGGGACTTTCAAGTCCCTTCTGGAAGTGCTTAGATATGAGGAAGAAGTGAAGGGAGCAAAGCTCTGGAACAACCCTCCCAGGACTGAGGCAAACGTCAGAATTTCAGAAAAGTTTTGAAACGAGCATCGACCTGAGTAAAACTTGGCTTTTGCATGCTGACGGGTTTCCTCACTGGGGGCTTTTTAGATTCATGGGGCATCTGACAAAGCCGTGCCTAGAACACGGTAGCATCTGCAGATTCTGTGGGGAGGAGACTCCAATACACCGCCTAACGGATTGCGACGATATCTTTCAGAGAATATCTGGAAGCCCGGGAATTTAACAGCTGATGGAGGAAGTACAGCTTCCTTACAAAGTTTCCAGATTCTGAGATTTTTTGGAGGTCTTAATCTGACTGGAGTGCTGCAGGGTGAGTGATCCTACAGAAGATTAATCCATCCTGGCACTAATGGGACTGCTTTTGGTAATCCTCAATAATAAAAGTGGGTGAATTTTTCTCTCAAGTCCTCACGATATTAAAAATAAATAAATAAGCACACACAGACTCAAATCACAGTAAATGAAAGTAAAAAAATGTAGCATTTTCAGAATTAGATGACCTGAAAACAAGTATCCACCAGCAGTGTAATACTAGCATCCTTGGCGTAATACAAGTATCCTTGGTGTAATACTAGCAGCTGACTGGAAAAATATTAAACAATGCAATCATATTGGTTACATAAAGATTATTAGTGGAATTATCATTAAAATAATAATATTCCCACACTGGTTCTCCAGTCCAATGATTTGTGTGGCTTCATGTTGAAATGCTTGACAAGTGCTGTAATTAAATAATCAGATGGAAGTTAAAGTTTAAAATCTAAGTTGTTAAATATATTTCCGACAATTCTCCCCCCCCCTCACTGAAACCAGTTTATTATTTTATAAAATACTCTCACTCATTCTCTCTCTCTCTCTCTCTCTCGAACACACACACGTATAAACACAGGCACGCGCACACACATTTTCAACTAATTACGTTTGATAACGTAATCATAAGTTTTGATATTTTCTACACTTCAGCTGGCAATACTGCTAAACAATGAAACCAGCTGAGTTAAAAGTTATATATTCAATTAAAATCCTTCAGCCATACGCTTCTGTTTTATAAAGTTTTTTGTATGATTGTACGTGATTCGAGCAATTAATTAATCGTCAACTTGGATATTTTTAATTAATTCTGATTACTATATATTTAAATTTTGCTTAACTATAAAAATTTCCCAGATTATTTACATTTGCAAACAAATTCTTGTTGCAACAATAAGGGGCCTAAGACTTGCGTCATTTATTGGCGCATATTATTATATTGACTATATATATAGTCAGCCGCTATTCCACTCAGCGTGTTTTGGCATTCGCAATCAGTGAAGCTTCCCAATGCTAGTCATGATATTGGATCACATTGTGGCAACCGACACAGGAAACGAATGATGACCACTTCCATAAGATCCTCCTCATTTTCCACTACCTCCTGTGAGATGGTTAAATATGGAGAAGCCACTACTACCCTCCTTGCCTCGATGGCTCTCTCATCTCCGGGGCAAGATGCTATCCTACCTACCTCCCTCCCTCCCCAGTATTTCATACCAAAAACTCAGATTCGAAAATTTGATTCGTTCGCAATACTTACTCTCGCCAGTAGTAAGAGAAAGTAAAAAAACTGAAAAAAAGAAGCTTTGTCTGTAATTGTTTTGATATTAAAATATAACTCATTACTGAAAACTCGCCGAAGCTCAAACTAATGATATCACTAATGATCCGAAAGAAAATTAGGTTCAAAATCTGTGTTACTATGTTCTACATCGTGGAATACTTATAATTATAATAGAAATAATTGCAGAAAAAGAAAATCTGTTGAATATTTTCACGTCACAGAGTTTCTTCACAATTAATTTTCCCTGTTTATATTTTTAGTAACACTGTCTAGTTGTAGAAGGAGGCCGCACTTTACTAAGTCGTTGCCAAAAGAAATGTGCGCAAAACCACGCCTTTCTCACTAGCCACTATCATCCCAGATAATGTTGGGCTATAAATCCACTTGGACTACTAGTTGAGAGCCTGCAAACTATAGCAGGATTTAGAAAATACTTAAGCTCTAAGCTCTCATTCAACTTAAAGTGAAAGTTTTTTCCTCACCAGGAAAGTCCTTTTTCACTAGTGAGAGTCCATTTTCCCACGCTACTAATTTCTCACATTTCTTGTGGCAGTTTTCTTAAGGATATGTTAAAATTTTCTGTTTTCTTTAGTATTTCAGATAAATAATCAAAAGTGAAATTCATCTCTTCGCAGCTTGAAAAGCTTTTTGTTCTTACTGGCACTTGTACAGTCGTATCTCTCTCTCTCTGTCCTGGCTTTGGTTTTAAAATAAACCTCACTCTGCTTTATTGCAGAACCTGAGAGGAAATAAAGAGGGTGGGCGATGGGTTTATATCAAACCCACTTTGTTTAGCAGTACTTAAGGAGTTGTTGCCCGAAAAAGGTACAACTGGCCACCTTTTACACACAGGTTTCAGGTTTTTTCCTGGTCTCTCCCGCCTTTTCTTGTACACATTCTCTCTCTTTCCTTGGGGAAAACCTTAATGGCCATTCCATCTGTCCAGGTGTCTTACTTTCCATTGGGATCGTTTTCCATGCAGCTACGGCAAAGGCTGGTAAAAATAAGTGTAGTATGGGACAATGAATGGTAAAAGAGAGAACGAGTGAGCGTGAGAGAGAGAGAGAGAGAGATACATACAATTCTCTCTTCAAAAGAACCAGCCAATGAAGTTGTTCTATTTTTCTACAATGTATTCTCACAGCCATTTCCATCACGACGAAGGGGTGGGGATGTAGAATATTTCCATCCCTAAATATACTAGAAGAATAATATGGAAACAAGGCTTATTTGCAATTTAAATTTGGGCAAAAAAAAAGAAGTAAAATCTCGCTGTAATTTTACTCTTTACTCCTCCTCTTTGCCTACAATTCTATTCTGAGGCAAACATATGTTTAGTTAAATTCAAAATAATCCGCTCGCACACACACACACACACATATATATATGTTGTTATATACATTACAATATATATATATGCGCATTACTGACGTATCTATATTTTTCCAACCACCACCGCCAGATTGTGCTCTACAACAAGTTAACAGATTACCAGCTGTCCTAATCAGCTTATTTACAGTAAGCTGCTCATAGAGTGACTTTAGAATTTCCTTCTGTGAATCTATTGCTTTGAAACATAGGTAGTTACCATATTAATACAAAGATCTTTATAGAGAGATCTAATTTTGTAACTTCTAAAAATTCTGTAGACCCTTAGAGATTTTTTTTTGTACCTTCTCTTGCTGCAGTAAGAGGAAGTAATCACGATCGTAAACACAAAATTTTGAAACAGTTTTCACCGGAAAAACAAAAGTTTAGCGAATGTTCTGTATGTGTGTGTGTGTGTGTGTATACGAGTAAGCAAAATATTTGAAAAACAAAAAATTAAACAAAAACGCAGTAGACTCAAACTGGATATTTCATTTAGGTCCCGCCATCGTATCTGACACGAGGGGCTTCTAACAAAATCCATTAATCGGAACAGCTAATTCATTCAGTTTTTTTTTTATAAGATTATAGATTATTTTCTTTTCGCATAATGTGTGTGATTTTTCTTATCTATTTTATCATTATCGCTTTATATTATTTTTTAATCATTGGTATGATTTTCCTCGGAAAATGAACTTTAATTGGCACATTAATCTTTCCAGTAAAGTGCTCTCTGGTTCCACCATTTATTTAATATTAAGGTATATATTAACAGCATTAGTGGAATAATAAGATTGAAGGAAATTGGTTAACCAGAAGTTTGGTTATATTATACAGAATATGTTCTCATTTTCTTCTTTTGAATTGTTCACATTTTCTCAAAAAGATTTTCATCAATTTGTTTTTAACCTTTGTGCTCATTATAGGGGCATAGGGGCATAAATCTAGCACTTATTAATAAAACGGTTTTAGAACTTATTATTAAAAAGTTTCATACTTACAGTTGCACAGTGGTTGTAATACAGCATCTTATTGGTTAAAGTTTGAAATACTGCAATTGATTGGCTGTTGAGAGTTTATTAATAGAAAGATGTCACAATGGATTTTTTTATTTTTGGAGGGAAATTAAAGAGAAAAATATGTATACTCGTTTTGTACAAATTTTCCAACCCAAAACTGCATCAAAAACTAATGCTATCGGGAACGACAGTTTTACATTCTATTGCTATCGGGAACGACAGTTTTACATTCTATTGCTATCGGGAACGACAGTTTTACATTCTTTCCAGATCTATTTTGCATATGAAAATAAAATAAATAGCGTGAAAGAAAAAAAACAAAAAATACAAAGTATACGAATTCTCTTTTTTTACTTACTCTCCTAACCCCTTTGCTCTCCCTTCAAATCCATCCCATCCCTTTAGAACAGCTTTTCTTTAGCATACTCTCCTTCCATTCCCCTTGGTTTTTCTTTATCTATTTTCTTTTGCATTCACTTTCATATCTTGGAAGTAATAGTGATGGTGGGGATATGACGTAGTTTCTGGTGTATAAGGGGGAATGTTATCCCTTTTATATAAAAGGGAGATAGAAAGAGAGAGAACAGTATATCTTAAGAGAATTTAAGAATGTTCCTTTTTTGCATACTCATCATTTTTAATGTATTCTTTTTCTCTTTTCTTCTCCTCCTTTAAAAAAATATACTAATAAAATTCCAGACGTTGTAAAAGGAGGGAAATATTTTCATATGCTGCTTATAGAGAGCGCTTTTTATTTTAAAAGTATCGTATATTGGTCAAGGTCGTGTTGCTTTAAAATTTTTAATTCCACTTGCCATTCTAAGCAAAAATTATTGCTTTCTCGCCAGATTTTCAAAAATGAGTTTAGTACGAAGAAAATTCTGATATGAAAAACTCTTACGACTTTCACTTATTGAATTAACGCAATTTTAATTGACAAAGTTTCTTTAAAATGGACAAATTTTTACCGGATAAGAAATATATATTAGATACAAAGATAGATGGATGATGCATAGATGATGGGAATAATAGGTGGTGTTTTTGAGGGGAAGAAAGCCTATATTTTCCAGAATGTGACTATATTATTCGGCAGTAGATTTGTCAGCTCCCAGTATAACTTGTAATTACAGTTTAAATGTTATGGTCTAACTCACAGTTTCTCAGAACCATTGCAATCAATTATGTGGATAAAAAAATTTAAAATAAAAGTGTTAGGTTTATAATTGTGTTGCTAGCATTCCATCTTTAAAAATAAGAACATCATATGAACCATTTTTAACATTCTAAATATATATAAAGTAACATATTCTATAAATTAGCACGTAACGTCATCCTATTAACCGATTTTCTTTTAAACTTGGAATTCTAGCAACGCGTTAATATTAAATAGTTGTGAAAGCGTGTTCAGTCAATGTACTTTTTCCCTTCTACACTTGTCTCGTCCAAACCTCTCGCAATAACTCCAACTACACAACTTAAATAAAAGTTCATAAGTTTGAAGAAAATTTCTCAATTATAATTATGTAATTGCTTTAAGTGAAAACTCATGAGGGTACCTCCATGAGGGAAGGAATGCGCTGTGGTAATGCGCTGTACTAGCAACCCGCGGTCCGGAGTTGGAGTCCCAGCGGAGGACCTTAGATTTTCTCGTCCTAGGGGCCTCTTACAGCTTACTGTTCGGTGATGGACAGTGTTGTTGTAACGAGAGAATACTCCGGAGGCCGGCAGTGCACTGAAAAGACTCCGATCTTTGGGGTTATGGAATGTAGGATCTTTGGGATATGGGCCCAGTGGGGCTTCGGATAGCATAGGGCTTGGGCCCTCTCCGGTGACAATAAAACAAAAAAAGTGAAAACTCTTAACTTTTCAATCGCCCACCAGGTTTTCCAGTTAATAATTTTTAATTTTATTTTTTATTTAATTTTTTCCATGGGAATTCTTCCATAGCAACGGCCATCGTCCATCTTTTACCTGTGACGTTCACTCTTTCACCAACAACGTCCTTTCAGAGATTGTGTTGGTTTACACACACACACACACCCACAATATGTGTTATTTTAATTTATGCTTTGAAGGGATTACATGTTTAGAATGTGAGCCCTGACTTAAACTGTCCCGGGGTTATCTGATAATGATCAACACTTTCTATGAAAAGAGAGCCCTTTTTTCATTGTCAAAGGGGTGTTATTCCTTCAACGCTATCACAGTATAATCATTAAAAAAAAAAATCTTCTCAACCCCCTCCCCCAATTAGTGATACTGTTTTTAAAAAAAACCTTGCTTTCCAAGTTGACCAACAATCATTAAAGAGGGTTTATATTCAGCATCGTCCCTCCCCCATTCCACCACTTTCTCTCTCTAAATATATAACTTTGAACGTCATCCATTATTACAACCTGTTCGGGAAAAATAAAAGAGAAAAACAGTTTTACAACCTTCCCAGTTACAGTTCAGTTGGCCAAGCAAATTTTCTACCATAATAAAAAAAAGAGTGACTTCATTGGTGCCAATTAACATTGATGATGTTGACATCAATTAGGCCAGTACTACCTTTGTAGTTCCTACAAAGAGAAATTGATGGTTTGATAGTGTGTTGGTGTATATATATATATATATATATGCCAACCCTGCAGACAGCCCCTACTACTATATCAAAACTCTTTCTCTCACTCTCCCGGTGAGACTCTATCTCGGTGTCTTCCTCCCCAACCCCGCTCACCCTGTGTCTAACAGGTTCTTGCCACTTGTATAATAGGTCTACCCAGTCAGTATACCCAGCAACGTCATTATGTTGCGTCATCATATTACAAGAAAAAAATGCAACAATTCTTTGGTTTCTTAGGTTTTATTCTATTAGAGAAGAATCATTAATTTCTTGACATCATTTTGTATTTATTTAATTTTAATTATTACGTTGTGTATAGCGTCATTTATTTTTTGTCTAAACTTTATCATGTGTCTGTAATTACCATTCGAAAAAAATGCTTTCTATTTGTTTGTGTCAAATTCAGGGTGATCAAAATTTGAAACAGATGCGGCATAAAAGATGAATTTTACAAAAAGAGATTGCGAAGTGATGTAAGTAGTATGTTTCAGCAAGGTTTTGGAATAGAAAGTGTCTCCGTTCAGTCTTCGATTTCAGACCGGAATTAACTCCTCTCACTCCTTAACCAGTTTCTGCAGAAATAAGGAACTGTGAAACTTCAGGACTGTGAGGAGTGGGAGGAATTAGTTCCGATCTGAGGTCGAGGAAGGGAAGAAAAAACTTCTTCCCCAAAATATACTATAGAACTATAGAAATATACTATAACCAAAATATTCGGTTGTCAATAATAGAAAAACAGAAGCGTTTTGTGAAGCGGAAAGACTAGAGGAAAGCATAACGCTACCGTTACCCCAGAGCCCCCAAAAAATCAATTTTCCCGTGAAAATGATTTCCCACGAATAAAAGTGATGGGCAGTGTACATAGTTTAGAGAAATTAGGTGGAGTCTTTTTCCGAGAAAATTGTGGAAAACTCAAAAAAAAAAAATTGACAAAAGTTGTTTTTCTGGTTGATTGGAAGGTCAAAATCTTCTTGACTAAACCGGTGGTAGCACACCTAAACGGAATACCAAGTTTGAGCATCCAGCCACTTTTCGTTTTTGAGATATTCTGTTGAAACATACACATAAACGCACTAAACATACAGAACATTCGCTAAAAATATTTTTTCGTATTCAGGAGACCCCATACATGTTTCGAAAATCTGGCACAATGGCAATACTTCCTCTTATTAGGAGTAAGAGAACTTACAAATCTTGTCCGTGGATATATACTTAATTGATCAAGTCTGTGATGGTAAAATATTCTGACAATCTGCTTGAATTTCAGGTCATATTTTTTTAATGTTATGCTAAACACTAATAATAATAATAACAGTAAATAAATATATTAATTACTTTATCTAGCCTGCAAATCCCAAAAAAAAGACCGAACTCTATGAAACCCGAACAAAATGTTGTAACGGCCGACATATTGACAAAAACATACAACCTAAAATTTACATATATTGAACAACTATTTCCTTTGACGTGGAACCATTTTCATGCTTCATCTGTTCCATTGGGGCAGTATATAAAAATGTTGTTACAATAGAGACGCGTGTGTATGTGTGTTTGGGAATGTGCAAGGAGATAGGAAGAGTGAGCAAGAATCTCTCTCTAAGTTCAGTGCAACCACCATAACAACAGGAAAATTTCATAGGATGAACTGAAGTGATAAGGAAGAGGGGAAAAGAGTAAAACTGTACTTGTTTGTTTGGTGGAACAAGTTGTGCCAACTTTGAAAATTATTTATTACCCAGCTCCTCTGCAAGTAAATGCCTAGAGTAGCGGTTCTCAATCTTTTGTACTTCGCGCCCCCCTTTTCTACCTTGAATAATTTTGCGCCCCCTGTGTAATATAAGATAAAAAGATAGAAAATAGTAACCCTATACACGGCAATTAAACTCAATTTTGAGTGAACTGTTATGTAATGATTCTCTTATTAAAGCAAAAGCGCTTCGGATACTCTGACTTTTCCCCACTTCTTACCTTTGCGAAAATGTTTTTTCTGCTAACTGCTTTAAGGACTAAATATAGAAACAAACTTTAAATAGTGAGGGAGCCCACAGTGAGTATCTGGAATATAAAACCAAACCAGGACAGGCTGTGTACTTCTAAACAGGCAAATGTTAGTCATTAGATCTATGTCCGAGAAATGATTTATTTGAATGCTTTCGTTTTTATTATATTTTAAATTAATAAAAAATTTATCTGATTGCCGTGTCTTGTTCATTTGACGGCTTCCTTGCAAAGTTACGTTGCCTCCCGTAGGGCGCGCGCCCCACAGTTTGAGAACCGCTGGCCTAGAGAATGATGGAATACCATGTTGACTGAGAGAATAATGGCATGAAAAACATACGAGAACTGCTACCAGTATGCTTACTGAAAACTGATTATCCTAGACCGACTTTATATCATTTACCACCTTTTGATGCCATTAAGTCAAAATAAGATTATCGAGTTATAGGTCAACAATATTTTCATCTCAAATTATACATTTCTTATAATAATAATCTAAAAAGTAAAGTAAAGTAATGTCTATTTTTTCAGGCGGACTTAACCAAATTAGGTGTCGTGGACGGAGGCGGAAGCAACTACTATATTATTGACATTTTAGAAACGAATATAAAATTTAGCTGTTATAAGCGGAACTCAAACCGGGGGACCTCCCAGTTAGTTACAAGTCCATGCTCATAACCATTACGCGATGATTCATCCATGTTATACAGGAAAAATTATAAATAAAACTTGAAATTGTTATAAAATTTCATTTATTTGGTTATTTAATAAATTTTTACTTTCCCTTGTATGTAGTAAAGAATTTATGGTGCTGCAGTAATAATATTAATAGACATTAGCGTTGGCAGAATTCCAAATTTGAAGGAATTCGTTTATCGGAACGCTAACTTTACAGATTAGGATTGTTAGTTTTTGGATTTTATTTTGCGAAAACTACTGAAATGATTTTCTTTAAACTTGGAATACTCACTGCAACATAAAAACCTATCACTTTTATTTGAAATATTTTTCTGGGAAAACTGATTTTAGGAAGTTTTTTTTTGGGGGGGGGGGGAGAGGTACCTCTCAGTTAGGTTTAAATTTAAAGTGCACAAGAGCTTTGTTGCTCTTTAATGATACAGATATCGTTTGCTGCCCCACACACTTCCGCTCAGGTAGACCCCTACCACTTCCTTTCTATGGCCAGCCCCACTAAACATTATAAATGTTACAATTTCAGTGAAAATTTAAATTGTAATAATTAGTGAATGACAAAGTCGGGTGAATGTTTCTCATCATAATTTTTGTTCATCTGATTTCAGTGGTAATTTGTCGTGATACAGATTAAAGATAAACACTGTTACAAAGAAGAGGAAGGAAAACAGGAATTCAGAAGCAAAATGTAGAAGTCACATAATCTTGACTCTTCTGATGACAGTTTGCCAATTGTGTGCTATAATTCTAAAATCCAGGAAAGGTACTAATTCCTTACATATAAAACACATGTACAAAACAATATTTATATCTGTTAATGATATAGTTGTCTTTTCTTCTTTCAAAAAATAACGGAGGAATGGTAAATCAAGGAAATAATGGAACAATAATAATACTAAGTAATGGAAAATTCAGAGGAAATGTAAATCAAATATACGAATAATATTACCTCCCTAATGAACTGGGACTTGAAAGTTGGCAGAGAGAAGACTCCTGATGAATGCTTTGTAGGAAAGTAGAAAATCAGCTTATATAACATCATCTAGCGGCCGTATTATATGAAGGAGCTTTTCCCCTAGTGATTTTCATTTAGTAACATTACCAGTAAATAACCCAGCAATGGTATCCCGTGTGACAGACAGACAGACAGAGTTTTGGTAGAGAGTGATGACAATATGGTGTTCCCTAGGGTTTGTGCCCTAGTATAAAGAGGAATATTATTTCCTCATTCCCCTAACTCTCGGATGGAAATCTGTATATGAGGATATATATATACATGTGTGTGTGTGTGTGAGCGCGCGCTCTCGCTCGTACTATTGTTTTTCATGGAAAATGACAATACAAAATGGAGGAAAGAATCATTTCAAAACATATTTATAAAATATTCTTCATTAGATGGAAACAACATCCTCAGCCATGAATATAACAATACTCTCTTTTTATAAAATCAACTAATGATGTTCAGGAAGGGGCTCGCTCAGTTCTACCAACAGATCTTATTAACAACTCATAAATAACACAAAATCAAGGTCTTTTAAACAACAGACAGTATAATATTTCAATTTAATTTGTGTTAATTATTGCTCGAAACCAACTTAGTATACGCCGAAATCAAAATTTAATGATACGGATATCGCTTGCTGCTTCAAAGAGAAGTTACGAGCAAATTATATCGAAGTTCTTTGCTAAAGCAACTTTCTCTTACTGTAATTAATACAATTACAAAAATCTGATGTGAAAGTAACACGACTTTCTCTTGTTATAGTCTACTTATAATTCATATATTTTCTTCAAGCTATGTCGAAAATTTGACACGTTCGTAATACTGCTTCCTGTTATAGTAAGAGTATGTAAAAACGGATAAATTTTCTTCAAACTTGGAATTGTTACTTATAAAGTTGCCCCCCCTCAAAAAAGTGATTATGTTGTAGTGCAGAAGAGAGCGGCTTCTGGAAAAATTGATTAAAATAAAAGCGATAGGTTTGTATCTGTACAGTTAGCATTCTCGGTTTATAGAAAATCGTGGGAACCGTTATTGGAAAGTTGAAATAAATCGTGGGAACCGTTATTGGAAAGTTGCAATAAATCGTGGGAACCGTTATTGGAAAGTTGAAATAAATCGTGGGAACCGTTATTGGAAAGTTGAAATAAATCGTGGGAACCGTTATTGGAAAGTTGCAATAAATCGTGGGAACCGTTATTGGAAAGTTGCAATAAATCGTGGGAACCGTTATTGGAATGTTGAAATAAATCGTGGGAACCGTTATTGGAAAGTTGAAATAAATCGTGGGAACCGTTATTGGAAAGTTGAAATAAATCGTGGGAACCGTTATTGAAAAGTTGAAATAAATCGTGGGAACCGTTATTGGAAAGTTGCAATAAATCGTGGGAACCGTTATTGGAAAGTTGCAATAAATCGTGGGAACCGTTATTGGAAAGTTGCAATAAATCGAGGGAACCGTTATTGGAAAGTTGCAATAAATCTATTCAGTAAAGTTAGAATTTGGAATGCGGATTTTCAATCGAACCTTCCAGTAGCTAAAACATTGTGGGATTCACAAAACATCCATTTCCGAAATGAAAATTCAATTTCGAAAATTTGGTACGACTGCACCACTTTCCATTACATCAAAAAGAAAATAATAATTGTAACACATTTTTGAGGAGTCGGTATTTTGAGATTAATTGGAGGATTGCCAACTACTACGAACTTTAAGAAACTTAAAAGCTCTTCAAAATTTAGAGGCTCTTGAGCTAAGAGACCTCTTACCAACCTGGACTGGCTAAGTTTTGAATGACACACGACAGAATCAGTGAAACGCAAGGTTCCGCCACATTTCATAGCTATTGTTATCCTAGGAAGTTTTATCAGCTCAAGAGAGCTGATATCTGATAATATGTTAAAACTGTATTGTCACGAGAACGAAATATCCTGTTTAGCAATGAGATTATCGATTTATATGTCATTGCTGGTTTCAAAGAAAAATCGTTTAATATTTTTAACTAAATAATTTGCAAAGATCGGATTAGGATTACCTGATTTGACATTTTTTTCATAATCTTGTACGTTTTTTCACCAAAGAGAGGATGAATCTGACAAAAACTCTGGACGAAAAACAATATTGAATTTTATGAAAAGTAAGGAATGCTGACGGAAGAAAAAAATCTTGCAAGATTTCAGTTCCACTGAATAGAACATCTCCTTCCAATGTCGTCCTTCACAAATTAAAAAAGAAAAACTCAATCTATTCTCAACATATTAGAAAAGAATGGCGACATAGAATGGAGGGGGTGGAGGCAGGCCATCTTATTGATTAAATTGCAATGCAGGTTTTCTTTTATCTTCATTTCTATTTAAGGATACTGAAACAAATCAATTTGGGGAGGCAGCCAACACACAATACAGGAAAAAAGGATTTTTTTTTACAGAAATAAATCGAGGAAAACCCATTGAAGGGGAAAGAAAATTGTCCCCTATTTTGTCATCGTTTCCAAGCTTGTACTGATGTTTCCTTCCAGAAATACTTTTTTTTTTTTTTGACGTAACAAAGAAAGGTTTCATTTAATACCTACAAAGAAATCTTTAGAAAGAATGGTATGGAAGAATTTTTGTTTTGTAAAAAAATCTGGATGGTGATACACTCACACAGCTTTCTCTTACACCAGTTTTCAAAATTGTGATTGACAAATTTTGTAGTTGGTATATCAGATTTAATGAAATTCGTCTGTGTTTTCATGGACAAAATCGCAAAAATTAAAAAAAAAGGAAAAACTAGTAAACTAGTAAAGTGGTACTTCCGGTTGAAGAATTTTGATAAATAACTACTGTCGGATCCCATGGTGTTACCTAAACGGAATAACAAGTTTCAACTTTCTACTACGTTTTTTGGTTTTTGATCTATGCTGTTCACATACATACATAACACACACACACACACACCAATTTCTAAACACCATTTTTTTGGACTCAGAGGGCCTCAAAACTTTTATTTCGACACGTGTTATTTCGAGGGTGAAAACTCGATATCGAAAATTTGACACGTGTACTATAATACTTCCTCTTACTAAGAGCAAGAGAAAGTAAAAATAAATTTGGTGTGAAATCTTCACACGACCTAGTTGCGATAATTATAAGTGACAATTTTCATTAAACTTTGGAAAATATTGTTTAAATGTTTAGTTTGGTAGTTTGGCAATGCGCATAAATTTATACCTCCTTGCATGCCAGCGTCTTTATAAACATAATTTTTAAAACCTTCTCGGGAAAAATTTTCCCGATAAAAATGACTGGGGCTCTTCGATGTTTATTTAAGTATTCTAGAAAATCGTTGGAGCCATTTTTGAGATAATCACGCAAGACACTGAAGGTTATCTCTAGGCTAACAGATTTATAAAAGGAATAAAGTAACAGCGGGACTTGAAGTAACTTCTTTTCAGTGATACAGTACAGTGGCGATTTGTAGTGGGTGTATTGACTTGGATAGCCAGCCGTCTATATTCAAAAATAGGTAGGTTATCTAAGTCCGTTGTGTCCGAATTGTGACTGCCAGCCGTCGTGCGACATTACGACGTCTATAACTCATTTAAGTCGGCTCTTGCAAGAAAATAGAGGAAAAAAGATAATCGTGGTCGCTGACATAAATGCATGGTCACCCTTGTGGCATGATGCCGCTTTGGATGTTAGAGGCAGGCACTTCGAGGAGTGCATTGTCTCTAATAATCTGTGCGTCGTGAACATGCCGGGACATTTAAAGACATATGTAGGAACTGGGAACTGCGCTCAGCACAACCTGGATGTCACCTTGTGCACAGCTTCTGTTGTTGACGGGTGCATAGTTGGAAGTTGACCGACTGGAGATCACAGGGCTACACTTTTCGAAGTTGCCACGGACACTACGCTATTTCTCGCCTATGATGGTCTACAAAGGAAGTCAGTCAAATGCTGACTGGGAAAGGTATAAGACTCCTTCAGCGCAGTATTTTCCCCATACATGTCCAAGGGGATACCATCGCTGGTGTCGATATGGCGGTCATGGAGCTAACTGAGGCAATGGAGGGCGTAAGTGGGGAGGCATTAAAGAAAATACCCACTAGTCGTACGCACCGTGTTCCTTGCTGGACACGGGAGCTGACAGCAGCCAAAAAAGAAGTAGCCAGGAAGCGAAGACGGTACCAACGGGAACGGAATGAGGAATCCCGTCAAAGATATTTAGATGAGTATCGGGGTGCCCAAAGGCAGTATAAAAAGATTGTGTCGCAGGCCAAGACCTCAAGCTGGCGGGATTTTGTGGCGTCAGAAGGCAATAGAGATCCATGAGGTATGGTATACAAGGTGCAGTCAAGTAAGATAAAGACAGACCTGACACTAGCTAATCTAAATATAGACGGAATATCGGGTGCTGGGTCTTGGAAAGAGTCAACTCAGCACTTATTGAAAGTACTCCTCCCTGAGGATAACCCTCTCTCTGGACGACACTCATTTGCAAAGAAGTCGTCCGAAGCAGCCTATGAGTCACCCGCTCTGGATGAATCCATGACTGAGTTCGATATATATGATATTAAGTTTGCTATTGGCTAAATTAAGAATAAGAAGGCTCCAGGGATGGATATGATTAATGGAGAAATAGTCCGGAAAAATAAGAACGTTCTAAGCCAGTATCTGCTTGACCTTTTCAATGGAAAACAGGCCTTGTCAAAGTATTGTATAAAGGTGGAAACAAGCCCATCGATGACGCAAAGTCGTATCGATTGATACAACTCCTGCCCGTTTTGGGAAAACTACAGGAGAAACTGATTATAATGAGATTGAAAAGCTTTATCAGTTTCAGTTGCATAGGCTGACGACCTCGCAAAAGTCGTCCATGGTAATTCTCGTCGGGAGTTAGAACAGCGTGCTAACGCTATAGTGACCCGAATAAAGAATTAGTGTCAAGGGGAGAAGCTTCAGATTTTGTTCGACAAGTCTAAAGTGATGCTAATGAAAGGCAAACTTCATCCCAGTCGTCCTCCCTGGATTAGGGTGAACGAATATAGAATAGACCATGTAACCCAGTTTGAGTACCTGGGCGCGCTGCTGGATTGGAAGCTTTCTTTTAAGCCCCATATTCAGTGGCTTGCCTCCAGAACTTGTACCGGGAATAAAAAGAGTAGCCCGTGGTGAGTGGGGGCTGAAGACTGGTGCGGCCTTAACCATTTACAGGGGCGTAATAGAGAATGTCGCACCGTACGCAGCTGCCTGCTGGGCTGATAAGCTTGACGTGCAGTCGTACAGCGGCACTCTGTTGCGAATGCAAAGAGCCATTTTGTGCTCGGTAACAAGGGCCAATGCGATATCATCCACGGCCTCCTTACCGGTGGTCGCTGGTGTGTTGCCGCTTGATCTCCTTGTAGAGATGAGAGTCCTTACCCATAAGTATAAAAAAGGGGTAATGAGTATCCTTGATGGTGAGGAGCTGTCCAGTCAGACGCCTCCTGCTATTGCAAAGAAAAAGATCCGAGAATGCGAGATTGGGAAGTGGCAAAGACGCTGGAATGAGGCAGAGAAAGGGAGAATCGCATATGAGTTCTTCCCAAATCTGCATCACAGACTGTTGATTCGATGGCTGGAGCTATCCCAAACCGTAACGTAATATTTCACGGGCCACGTGGAGTTCAATTCTAAGCTCCATGAGTGGATTTGAAAGATTCCCCGAATTGCGAATGCGGTGAACGGGACACAGTGCATCACGTTCTCTTCCGATGTTCTCTCCTCGACGAGGCAAGAATCCATATGGAATTCAAGCTGAAAAGGTGATGAGCGAACTGGCCGAGAGAATGCAAAGAGTTGAAAAATGCTAATAATTTTAAAGACTTTGTCGAGTTTGCTTGTGAAGTAGCGGTAATGCGCCGGGCTAAACGGATATGTAAAGGTCCGCTTCCACGTGGCAAGGATGGAAACTTGCCTACTATGTAGGCAAGGCTAAGTGACCATAGGCACCGGTTTTGGCTATGCGCTTGGTACGGTGGCTAAGAATGCGCTCTAATTTTGAATTTTGAATTTGTCAGAATTGTGACACAAGAAGTCAGGGAAACCGTTCAGCTGGGGTTACCTAAGTCAGTGCCTTCCGGTTCACTAATGAACGTGGTTCCGCATAATTGTGAGGGCAACACTTTCTTAGGAATGCTTGGGTGAGTTGGAGATTAAAAATAGTTCAGATACTGTAATCATACCGGCAGATTGCTGGGGAAGGAACGCTTCTTAAGAACGTTTTATTTTTGTGGGGTGGAGGGAATAAGGGGATAAAATTGGCTTATGTCCCGCGACTTTGGGCACCCAAGTTAATGATAATAGTATCTAAACGAAATATAAAATTTGAGGACATACCAATTTTTTGTTTTTTAGTTATACAATAATAATAATAATAATAATAATAATAATAAATAATAAATAATCAATAATTAAATAAATAATAATAATAATATATAATAATAATGCTATATTTCCAAAAATATTTTCAATTTTCTTTAAAATAAAAAGAAAGAAGAGAAAATAACCTTACATCTGTGTCAATTGGTCACATCGGAATCGACTTCTATATAAATATATGAGGAAAAATAGAACAAAAGAAAAATAAAAAAGAATCGTTTATAAGAAAGAAAAAAAAACTAAAAATAAAATTCTGCTGTTAGACAATTTTGGAAATATAAAGCTACCAATCAGTTCCATTTAACAAATTTTGTCTTCAAGATCAGGGCATTCTGCTACAAAGTGGAAAATAGTTTAAGGCTTCATTTAAACTGCACAATGGACAGGCAAAGTTTATAACCAAAATCAAGGCTTATAGTTCAAGTTAAACAATTCATCACGTTATTTAAATATTTTTATTCAAAATTCAAAGCACTGTTCATATAATTTTACATCTAAATTTAATTTATTAATACTGTTGATGATAGTGAGCGTGTTTGGCTAAAAGCGTGCAATCCTATCTCTCCTTCTTATAGTGCTTCAACTAATACATTTTCTGTTTGCTTTTTCCAGTTAGCACTTGGTTCATTATTAATGTGACGACATACCTCTCAGCCAATTGAGATTGATACAAAAAAAAACTTATTACTTTCCCTTACTCCAAGTAACAGGAAGTATTGTAATCGTGTCAAATTTTCGATATCGAGTTTACACCGGAAATATCCGTTTTGAGGTGCCCTGAGACCAAAAAAGTGGTTTTTAGAAAATGGTGTGTGTGTGTGTGTGTGTGTATGTGTATGTATGTACGTATGCATGTATGTAAGTGAACAACATATCTCAAAAACGAAAAACAAGTTGAAACTTGATATTCCGTTTAGGCATCACCATGGGATCCGACAGTACGTTATCTGCCAAAATTCTTCAACCAGAAGTACCACTTTACTAGTTTGTTTTTTACTTTTTTGCGATTTTCTCAAAAATAGCTCAAATGATTTTCTTGAAACTTGGAAAAATCCATTTAAGGATACTTTTAGGGAAGGGTGGGGTTACAGCTTCCTCTAAAGTGCTTTTTCAGTTTATTAAACAATTCTATCATCTAAATAATGTTAATTACAATTAAATATATTGTTGAAATTCCGAGTCCAAAAATATTTTCAATTTTCTTTAAAATAAAAAGAAAGAAGAGAAAATAACCTTACATCTGTGTCAATTGGTCACATCGGAATCGACTTCTATATAAATATATGAGGAAAAATAGAACAAAAGAAAAATAAAAAAGAATCGTTTATAAGAAAGAAAAAAAAACTAAAAATAAAATTCTGCTGTTAGACAATTTTGGAAATATAAAGCTAGCAATCAGTTCCATTTAACAAATTTTGTCTTCAAGATCAGGGCATTCTGCTACAAAGTGGAAAATAGTTTAAGGCTTCATTTAAACTGCACAATGGACAGGCAAAGTTTATAACCAAAATCAAGGCTTATAGTTCAAGTTAAACAATTCATCACGTTATTTAAATATTTTTATTCAAAATTCAAAGCACTGTTCATATAATTTTACATCTAAATTTAATTTATTAATACTGTTGATGATAGTGAGCGTGTTTGGCTAAAAGCGTGCAATCCTATCTCTCCTTCTTATAGTGCTTCAACTAATAAATTTTCTGTTTGCTTTTTCCAGTTAGCACTTGGTTCATTATTAATGTGACGACATACCTCTCAGCCAATATAGATTGATAACAAAAAAAAACTTATTACTTTCCCTTACTCCAAGTATACAGGAAGTATTGTAATCGTGTCAAATTTTCGATATCGAGTTTACACCGGAAATATCCGTTTTGAGGTGCCCAACTGCACTTAGCTTTTTAAAATTTGCCGATTTCTACGGCCTGCAAGCAGCTTTAGACAAACGGGGAAAAACAAACACAAAGCAAATTTCAAACATACATATTGTAATTAAAATAACACAAAATTTACACTGGGAAAATAAGAAAAATAATAACGAATAAAATAAAACAACTTAATGAATTAGAATACAATAAATGAAATAAAATAAACGCTATAACTTCTACCCTGTACAATTTTACAATAAATGTGGCCAACAAGGTTTCCCCCTTTTTTTTTCGTTTTGTTTTTATTGTTTCTTTTTAATTTTCTTTATATTTTGAGTATTATTTAACACCAGGCCTGGTTAGTAGGGTTTACATACACAGTTTGTTAATTTTCCTTCCCACACACAAAGGCACCTGTTTGTTTTCCTGTGCTGCTCCTCTTCTTCGATCCCCTTCACGGGTTTGATATCACGAGGAAGTCCGCTTATCCGCTTTCGCGTTGGAAAATCTTTCTTTTTTTCGTTTTACATGGAGCTCACCTTCTCACCAGCCGGCTAGGCTACCTACTGTCTTGTTATCTCTCTTAACCTTTCTCTTCTCTTCTCCCCACTTCTTTCTTCTCCTCCAGTTCTTCCCCTATTTTCTATTCTCCTCTTCCCTCTTCAAGTCTTCTCCTAGAGTTTTCTTTTATCTTAAATTCTATTATCTTATCACTAAATAAAACTATACTTATACTATCGACACAATCATACACATTCATACCAATATACTAATAAACTACTTATTCTAACTTAATTTAACTAATTACCCTATCTTAATCTAACTATCTACTACCTAATCTTACTACTCTAATATGTTAAACATACAACTAGAGGGGCCGAACAATTCAATCCTTGTTACACCGTAACATTAGTAATCCGGAAGTGCACTTATACTGACAGTTTTTCAGTTTTCGACGAATTTCATTATGTTTGGTACACTAACTATAAAATTTGTCATTTATAAGTTTGAGAACTGGAGTAAGAGAAGTTGTGTGAGTGTAACCACTCCAGATTTTTTATTATTTCTAATGCAACTACGTAAGGTAATTACCTCAGAATGATTCTTTAAAATATTTATGGGAAGTGAACAGCTTCAGGGTAAAACTGAACAAGGAATAAATTTAATTTATTCCTGCTAAATCGCTGAGCCTCCGTTTTACTTATTTTTAGTTAGTTTAGTTTTAGTTATAAAAAACACACCACAATTTTCCTTGTACTTTGCGGACGTTAACTGATTTATTTCTGATGAAAATTCCATGATGAAAATTACATTCGTATTACAGCACCACAGAATAAAAAACGCTTTTAAAATGAATTTTGCTAGAAAAATATTGCAATTAAAAATAATTGATCAAAATATTGATGTTGAAGTAGTTGAAGTTAAAAGTTCAAGGGAAATTATTTGGAGCCGTTTTCAGGAAAATTTGGAAAAAGGAGAACATTCCGATAAAATGGTAATTCTTTAACTTTCGCCCAAAATCATATCTTGTTTATGAGGGAGCTGGCAAATATAGTAAACATTATCAAACAAGAAAGCATTTCCCTGTATAGGGATCTTGATAACATCAGTTCCTAAGAAAATTCAATTTGGAAAAAATTGCCTTTCATTCTGAATGTCGAAAATCTCAATTTCCCTCACAATAGTAATAGAAACCTAAAGAATGGTTAGGGGTGGTATTTGTATATTTTCAACTACCCATTGTCAACGTCATCCTAACCTAACTTCATTCGTGAAGAAAACGAAAGGCCAACGGATTGGCGCCGAAATCACACCCACTTAATCTTTACACAGTTGAAAAGCGCTTGTTTTAGTTTGATTTTCCTACACCAAAAAAACCATCACCTTTCTGAGTTCTAAGTCTAGTTTTTACCTCACAATGACAGCTATTGTAGAATGGCTTTGCGCAGACGCAAATCAAACTTCATTCTTAACCTTATAAAGTAGATAATTTTTTTTAAGTAGATTGATTCAAACAAGTGGACAATGAAAACACCACGCGGCTTCAGTTTCCTAACCAGGAAAATCTCCAAAACCGCGGTTC
This sequence comes from Triatoma infestans, assembly GCA_011037195.1. NCBI lineage: Eukaryota > Metazoa > Arthropoda > Insecta > Hemiptera > Reduviidae > Triatoma > Triatoma infestans. Next base: position 42,012 of record JAAEAF010001592.1, on the reverse strand, counting down.
CTGTTTGCCAATTCTCTTTTTACTTTACCCCTCACTCTCAAGATTTCCTTCTTTTTTTTCTTCACTTTTCCTTAAGTATATTTTTTCTTTCTTTCTTTCTATGTAGAAGTTTTACTAGCAAGCGCGTCTTCTGCCCCCTTTTCCACACCAGAAACCTAAGAAGAAAACTAATTAAAAATTCTGTATACAACGTGAGAGGCGATGTTTAAGATTCAATAAGAATATTTGCTTTTCTGTCTTTTTTTTTTTGGATGGAAAACTTTTTCGTTCAGAAGAAAAACTCTCCTAGAGATTACTTAAAAGAAAAGTTGGTTATATAAAATATAATAAGGGAACGGGGATGAAAATAAAAGAAAATTTAAATTAATTGAGAAAAATAATATTTACTTTGTTTCTTCTTTTTACTGAAAGAATTAAAGAAAGGCATTACGAGGAAAAATTATATATTGAAATAATTTTCCAAAAGAGTAAGTAGGAAAAGGAAAATAGAAAAATGAATATTTTTTCCATAATCATCTGTGTAGTTTGCAAGAATAAGATTTTATGATTATTAACATAAAGGTTAACGTTTGTTAAAGTTCAGGAACAACAAATGGCTTTGTTCATTATAAATTTAATAATTTTCTTTTTCAAAAATTTAAATATTCTTTGTTACAAAGAATATAGTATTAAAAATTATTATTTATTAAAATATTCATTAAAATATTTATGTGAAGTGCACAGCTTCAGGGTAAAACTGAACAAGGAATTACTTTAATTTTTTCCAAATTTACGCAGAGATTCCAGCAGAAATCCGGAGATTCCTGCTAAATCGCTGAGCTCCATCTTGTTAACTTATTTTATGAAGGAAAATTAACAAAGGAAAAATCAACATTTCAAAACTTTCCAATAAAAAAGAAACCATACCTCTTAGCAAAACTTGTGTCGGCAGTTTAAATTTATGATTTAAACAGCAAACAAGTCTAACAGAACCATCAAAACGTTCAGCTTTTCCAGAAAAAACGTTTCAAATAAAAATGATAGATTTATGTCTATGCGAGAATTCCAAGTTTAAGAAAATTGATGGATTTCGTTTTAGGAAAAATGAAGAACAAAAAGAAAAATACTCGGGATCATATTATGTAAAATTAAAATTTTTGGTAATCGATTAACTTTAAATCTGGAAAGCCTATCGTTGCATTTTTCATGAGGAATCTTTTTCAAAGATCAATTGTCCTGATCGGATTAAGTTCCTTTCCGATAAGTGTTTCAAATAAAAGAGATAAATACTGTATGCAGCCAGTATACAATGTTTAAGGAAAAATGTTGGAGCCATTTTTGAGAAAATAGCGAAAAACTGCTGAGAGAGGGAAAAATCAGTAAATTCTTAATTTTGGTTGGAGCATTTTGATTGAAACTTTCATGTAATGCGTAAATGGAAGTTACGTAGACACAAACTTACACATAGCATTCGTTAAAAGCCGTTTTTTTGATTTATGTATTCCAGGAGATCTCTGAACAGGTATTTCCAGGAAACTTTTGAAATGTAACATGACCACAATACTTCCTCCTTATTGGATAAAAGAATGTACGAGATTATTTGATACGCTGTGCTATCTGATAGGCTGTGCCATATATAATGATTCTTAAACCTATTTGTTGTTAATTACCTTGGAAAAAATTGGTCTTTCTTATGGGCTTGTAACATTGCACGATTGAAAGGACGTAACATTGAAAGGATCGACTTCAGATAACCACTTTTTGGTAGTCTGTTCAATGGCCAACTTCCTGAACATTTCAGTTGTCAAAGATTGAGACCTAACTATATTCAGTCAGACGTAGAAACGCGTAACACAAATATTAGTGAGTTTCTACGTAATTAGCAATTATTGCAGGTATTATTACAGCCTCTTTTAAATGATTACTTTGTCTTACTGCTGTAATTTAAAGTATTGCAATTTTGGTAAGTTTTCGAAATTGAGCTTTCATCTGTTGAAACTTTGATTGGCCTGCATGCATATATGTGTGAAACTTAAAATTCCATTTGGATATCAGGAAGGGATCTAACAGGCATTTCATTTTTCCAAAATTCCTCGAACAAAATTACCACTTTATTGATTAGATATTTTTTTTTCCGGTTGTTAGCGATTTTCCAAAAATTTACTGTAAACTTGGTGTGTGTATTACGTAAGATATCTTAGTCTGTCCAGTTTTATTTAATATATATTTTATGGGATATTTGATTTAGAAGAGGATATTGGTTATTAATTTTCATGAAGTTTCACGTTAGTTCGTCAAGTTTCCTCTTACTGCGTGTTTAGTAACAACGTCAAGTTAAAAAAAAATCTGTCATTTAGATTTGTGGGAATTAGACGTGTGAATGTTTCACTTGGACTTTTGTTTACTTCCTCTCACTTCTAATAAGAGCAAGTATTGCGATCGTGTCCAGTTTTCAGAAATTGTTTTCACCGGAAATAAATGTTTCGTGTTGTCCCCTCCCCCCCAACACATACGAACAAACAGTTAATTAGCGGATGGACTGTAGCTAATATCTCCAAAACACAAAATCGCAGCAAGCACAAATTTCCGTCTCGGGCTCCTACCATAAAATTATTATAGTATATAAACACGAAGTTTTCGGGCAAAATCCATCAACCGAAGGTGTGCGAATATTTTTTTTTGCTTTGTCAATTTTTTTGATACGTTTACGATTACAATACCTACGATTTTCTTTAAACTTCATTATACACAAGTCCATATGTCATATACAGTTTGGGGACTTTTAGAACATTTTACCGGGAGAAGGGATTTTTTTTTTGGGTGGAAGTGGGTGGCAGAACTGTAGCGATATACTATCCTCTAAAGTATCACTTCAGTACAATGCACGGTTCTAAAATCTTTACAGTATTAATATACAATAGAAGCATTGGTTGAATTCCAAGTTTGAAGAAAATCGCTTAACTGGAAGTGGGACTATACACAATAGGTTTTTTGGTTTTTAGCGTTTTTCCCCCCAATTTTCTGGATACCTACTGCAAACATATGTAAATATAAACCAACCAATTTTCTGGATACCTACTACAAACATACGTAAATATAAGCTAACCAATTTTCTGGATACCTACTGCAAACATACGTAAATATAAACCTACCACTTTTCTTTGTAACATTTTTCGGATAAAAATTGTTAAAATTTAAATGTTTTATAGGGTTGGTTCAATGAAAATTGACGCTCTCATATCCTACCTACCAGTGTAGGCATCCCTAACCGCCTCCCCATTTAATTTTTAATTGTATTATCAGAGTAAGAGAAAGTGTGTGAACTTTTCTTTTTTTTTTTTTACTGTTGATTATCCCGATTTCCTTATAAATAAATAAATAAATATCCATTCTAGAATTTCAGAAATATAGGAGAGAAGGGAGAAGATCTCCAACAGAGCGCCGGGGACTAGAGTGAAGTAGTTGGGTGGTATATGAAATTTTGGCGCCATTCCAACAACCTTTTTTCCCACCCTCGGGATGTTGATATATATATATATATATATCTTTCCGCCCCTCATCACCAAGTACGTCGGCCTGGCCAGTTCATTTCCCGAGACACCCTATATTCCACCACCATCGCATACAGGGCGCACTTACACAAATACACATAAACACAAACAACACTTCATTCTAATATTAAAAGAGGAAGATAGATAGAACATGAGAGAGATATAGAGTGAGCGAGATGCGATGAGAGGTGGAGACAACCCAGCTTCCTATTGTTCATCGCTTCCACACTTATCCTGACTTCTCTCTAAAAAAAAAAAAATCCCTCTACAAAAGTGAGTGTGCCAATGCCTGGGCCATCCATCTATAAAGTCTCCCTTTTCGTTTCAGTGTCTCGCCTCCCCACTGCCTCCTCAATATCTGACATACACATTCACACACTCACATTCAGACACACACACACACGTATATATATATCCCGCAACATTAACTCTACCCACACCTAACCAATTCACTATTTTCAGTTTTTTCATCTTTTCATAACCCGTCTGGTCCTTTTTTGTTTTTCATTTTCTCTTGGGTGAATACTTCACCCTTCCTCTTCTCTCTTTTTTTTTGTTTCTTTTTCGAATTTCTCCTTCCTCGGCATCATTTTTCTTCTATTAAAGTTTATTGATCAAATGTAATATATATGTATGCAACTTATATTTTGACCCATTTTTAAAATTATTGGTCACAGCCATGTTTTTCTTTCCCTCACAAGAGGAAATATTGCAAAAGTGTCAAATTACTGAAAATTGACTTTTCACCAGAAATAGATGTAATACAGCTCCCTGAGAACGAACAAAGTTATTTCTAGCAAAATAACAAAAAGAATTAAAAAAAAAGAAAAAAATAACAGTAAGATTTTGATTTATTCCATTTGGCATGACCGTTGGATTCGATCCGATTTTGAAAGGAATCGGCCAAATTCCATCAATTGAAAGTGCCACTGAAAGTGATTTTTTTTACTCATTATTTCTCGCTATTTTCTCAAAAAGTCTCTTACGTTTTTCTTTAACCACTTGTAGCTGTTTCAAGTATTATCTGCAAACTTTTTTTTCAGCAAAAATTGTTTGCTTGGGGGGGGGGGATTCTGCGGGTGTAAGGAATAATATTAAGGTTCCTCCAAAATTCCTTTCCTTACCGTAAAAGTTTCCAGTGTTGAAGAGCATTGCTAAAATTCCGTGGTTAAAGTCTCTCCGAATTTTAGGTTTCTGAATTTTTTCTCTGTTCTCTTGAAAATGAATATTTTTTTTGGAAAAATTATTTTAGGAACTCCAGTAGAGGAAGTTGGGAATCTTCGGTGGGTGAGTGTGGTTGGTTGTACTTTGGGAGCTAATCTTAATTGATTGCATACCCAAATACCTCTAGAGGCCCGATTTGAATTAGTGAATTGTTGGAAGGTATCAGTATAAGTGTTATTCGTGTTGTTAATTATGGGATACCTTCTGCGATTCCTGAAGAAGTGGCTGGTCCACTTCCCCCCTAAAGAGAACGTAAAAACTAACAAATACTTTCGATCTTTAATTGAAATTTATGACGTGAAACACTTACACGACTACTTCTTACACCCCTCAATGTATGAAATGATAATATACAATAAATAATGTATGATGTATAATAATATACAATGAAATGATGTATGATATATATAAATAAATAAAGTTATATATTATGATACTAGTTGTCCTCCAATATATCTAAACCATACTGCACTTTCTTGCACCGACGCAGTACGATATCTTGGACTATTGACAAACGAGTAACATTGAATACGCACACAAGACACAAATGACAAGAACTGGAGAAACCTTATTATCTACTAGCGCGACAGACGATCAAAATTAACACACAACTGAAACCGATATGGACTTACGGGCTAGAAATAAACAGAACCATTCATTCATCAAGAACCTAAATAACAACTCGCTATAAAAAATTTCACTCTTTGCTCTCACGTAATCCCATTCTGCTAATCCATCAACTTTAATCTTTGAACATTTCCTGACAATATCACTCGACGTCTGAGACGGAGCTGGCCGCGAAATTCTCTCGGCGATGAAGAACATTAAGTAAATATTTAGGAGAGCCACCAATGAGTGATGACTCCATCCACGCTACTTTTAAAGTCAGCTTATGTACTTGTTGCTTTAGCTTTATAGGCCTGTAAATTAGCTTTATAGTTGTAAATTTCAAATAAATGAATAAATACAAAGAAATATGTATGATATTTTCTTTATATTTCAAATTTTGCTCATATGTGTTAACACAAATATGCAGGTGGTGGGGAGACATGTGGCAATGTACCAACAGTGGCAGGTAGATAACGGATTGCACGGTAGAGAGCGTCAATCATGAACAAACACATTTGAATTTTTAACGTCTCTTGATTCCTTAGAAACAACTAAAAACAGTTTTCTCAGGAAAATGTTACAAATAAAATTGATAGAGCTAATTATGAGTGCAGTTAGTATTCCAAGTTTAAAGAGAATCGTTTGTAACAGTTTTTGAGAAAATTAAAACAAAAACTCAAAAACCTACATATTAAAATAGCACTTTCGGTTACCCGGTTTTCTTTAATTTTGAGATAGAAATGTATTTGAAATGATATTAATGTTATAGAGATGACGAAAGCATAAATTTTATTGATTTGGCACTTTAAAGAAATGTTTAACGCTATTGATCCCACAGACCTATTCAACCCCTAAAAAAAATCAATTTTCCCTGGAAAATGCAAATAAAAGTGATAGGTATCGAAGTTGGTGATAGGAAACAAAGTTGGAAGAAAATCGTGGGAACTGTTTTCGAGAAAATAGCGAAAAACTGAAAAACACACATATACAGACAGATAAAAGCATTTCTTTCATACTCAGGGGAAATCGAGACATGTATTTCCGGTGAAAACACCACTAGGTTTGTCGGCCCCTATTATTGAGTCGTTCCTCTGTGCAGGCTATTCTTCTTTTTATTCCCCGGTTTTGTCCTATGTTTCTTCATAAAAACTCCTTAAAATACTTTTTTATAAGAGAAGTTTGCCTGCCTTTACTTTTACACAAGTCTATAAAAGCAATAGAGTGCCTTGTAGAATCCTTCCAAGACTGAAGCAGATATCAAGTCAGTTTCCTCAGGGATATTTGTTTTAGACTCAAAGGCACCTAAGAAGCGTTTCTGAAAGCTGGTATTCTGTATAGAGATGTAGGAGGAGGCTTCGCCAGACAGACTGTAAAACTTTCATTTAGAGAAGATTTAGAAGCCTGGGTATATGCTAGGAATTGGAGAAGAATATAATCTCTCAGAACTTCTCTATATTCTTAGGAATTGTTAAAGGAATATAAACTTGGAAGGGGCGCTAATGACCATGGCAATCGATACGCCCAAAAAAAGAAAAACCTGGAAGGGATGTAGGAGGTGTCAACTAGGATCTGCCGAGACTCCTGTTGGTAGAAGTGCTCTACCAAACCTATATATACAAGTTTCAAAATAGCTCTTTTATGACTGTTCAGCTCCTGAAAAAGTAAGTAAATAAGTCAATGAAAAACCATTATCTAAAATAAAAGTAAAAAATAAATTTTTGTCGGCAAGCTGAGGTGAGCTCACATCATAAAGAACATAATTTATAGTCCCAGAGTTACTCGTTTAAATTTCAGAACTAAGTGGTAAAAAGAAAAAAAAATGGTAACATATCCGTTTTGGTAATAAATTACTATTTATAGTTTTTCTATGACATGACAACAATCTGTGTGTTGGTTGAAATTTTGGACAAATAAAATAAAATCAATGAATAAATAAATAACCAACATAAAGAAGAGCTGGAACATTGTGGGAGGAAAACAAAAATTAAAAAATTTACGAAATAAATGAAAATTGGAATTTATATTTATATAGCAGTGGCCTTGTTTTTGGCGGCATGGTCTGTAGCAGCTGCCATCGGTTTAGTTGTAATGTAACTCAGTGACTGGATGGTGTATACCTAACAAAAACACAGGAAAATTCAACCATGATAAAGTTAGCCGATCTATGAAAATACGCTCACAAAGAAAGAAATTTATATATATATATACATAAACGTTCAATGTTGTTATCTCACGTATTTCGTGGTGTCCGTACCTGGTGTGAGATAAACGAATTTACAAGACCATAGATGATGGCAAACAAGTACCTAAGTTTCCCATTATGTATGTGTACACTACACAGCGGCAGTGCTATTGGTGTTGTGGGTAAGTATTACTTCCGCTTTTCTTTTTTTTTGCCGTGTAATAATAAAAACAAAATCTGGTGTGAAACCACTCACCCGACTCTCTCTTAATGCAATAATTTATTAGAAATACAGGTGATAAATTTTCATTAAACTTGCAAATGTTTCTAAACACATTAGAGTCCTAAACATGGCCGGATGACAGGAAACGGGGGCCACTGGAACAAACCCAAATTAACATTAGTAATCTGAAGTCATAAATTTCCACGGAATCCATAAAAATGTTGCATATAAAAGTGTTTGGTTTATATCTGTGCGTTAACATACCAAATTTAAAAAACAATCATTACAGCCATTTTCGAAAACAGTTTTCCAACAACAAACAAAATTCAGAAACTACTCAGTAAAGCTGCACTTCCCGGTTGGCTGATTTTCTTCAAATTTGGTACCAAGTAGAAAAGTAGATCTTACTATTCTTACACATGGCAGAACTATTCCATTTATTGAAGTGGTAATTCGATTTTAGGGGAAATTTTGAAGTTGCTGTTCCTCAGCAAATCAATTTCCTAGAAAAAATGTTTCGTACAAAAATGATAGCCTTTTGTCTATCATGAAAGGATTCATCCCTATGGATGAGCTCAGTGGCTTGTCGGCAGTCTAAGATGCTCATTGGGAGTCCGAATCAGTGAGGTGTTGTAGCGATTTCACGGACCTCGCATCTGGTTGGATCCCTTATTGGGCATTGAGGCTCAATATTAAAAAAAACATTGAGGCTGTTCAAGTAATTTGAATTACTATGGCACACAGCATATACCACCAATCTTTTAGATAATATTTAAACAGATCCGTTGCAATATAAAATCTATACGTAATATATATGATTAAAGAGAAATAACAGAACAAATAAGAAATAATAATAATTAATAGCAATAATAAAGTGTTTGAAATTGAAATTATTAAAGTATTAATTATTATTTATATTACAATTTTTTGACAGACGGTTTAATGGAAATACCATTGCGATTATGTTTTCATTGTTTCTTAAGTAAATTTTTGTAATATTTTGAATGAAACAATATTATTATTATTACAGGTTTTTTTTTTTTTTTATAACGCGCGGCGCCCTCACTGACTTCTCATCATTCGGCGCCTTGCAACCCAATACAATCTGCTCGCGTATTTGCGATCGACCGAATCATTCTTCTGTACATCTTCCAAACCTGCAAAACGAAGCAGGTGTTGGACGTCCATATCTTCAATCCTGCACAGGGGACAATTAGGTCTGTCCACTATTCCAATGCGGAACAATTGGACCTGCAAAAAATCAGCCCCGTCGTCATCCTGAAGCCTGCGATCATTTCAGCACGGCGCAGTGCTTGTGGGAGGGGGTAACGAGGAGACTCCCCCATGAATTTCTTTCAGCCTGGCTCACCTGCCTCGCTCTTACCAGCTCCTTCATTCGGGATTTTATGATGCGTTTAGCAGAGGAGAGTGGAAGAGGTGGATGCGGCTGGCGTTGTAACGCTCCTTGCCGCGCCAATTTGTCAGCTTGCCCGTTCCCAAAATGGCCACAGTGGCCAGGAATCCACTGCAGAACCACATGGCATCCACCTGAGATCAACTTGTCTACATGTTTCCTTGCCTCGATCACCTCCCTGCTGTCCGTATAATCCCTGCTGGAAACTGCTGATATTGCCGCCTGGGAATCTACAAAAATATTACAGTTTATTTATATTACTTCTTATTTATTCATTGTTTTTTATCCGTATATATGATAATTTATTATGCCTAACAAATCAATATCAATTGATTCTGCTATGTTTGTAAGGCTTTTCTGGTCGATTCTAATTTCATCAATAAAAAAAAACTCGTGTTTCTCACATGACTTTCTCATACTCTAATAATACAATTTACTCAGCTAGAGCTTTAGATTAGAGGAAATCATAACGCTGCAGTTCTCCCCAGAACCTCCAAAAAATTAATTTTCCCAAGAAAATGTTTCAAATAAAAGTGAAAAGTGAAAATCGGTAGAGCCTTCTCGAAAAAATCAGAAAAACTGAAAAAAACATTCAGTGAAGCCGCACTTTCGGTTGATGGATTTTTTACCGAAATCTTCGTGTCTGATGCAGTGGTGTAGTGCTTAAATGGAATACCACGTTTGAGCCTCCTGCTAGTTTTTATTTTTGGGATATTATGTTGACAGACTATTCGGTAGAACAATTTTTTCGTATTTATGGGATTCCAAAACATGTATTTCCAGTACAATTTCGATAATGTGACACGATATTATCATTTTACTAAAGGTGCGAAAGTAAAAAGATAATAAAAAAATCAGCCATAACAAATTAAGTTAGCCATTTTATTAAAACGTGCACTCAATGTAAGTATATATATATATATATACATTCACATAGTATCCTGTTACTTCGAGTAGTTTGTCAATCAGTGCTTGGTATAAATTAGTTTACGTAGGGGAGAGATTAGCTAAGTGGTTAGCGCGTTGGACTCCCACGCGGAGGTCCCGATTTCGAGTCCAGTGCTACCCTTAGATTTTTTTCTTCCTAGGAGCCTCTACAGCTCACTGTTCGGTGATGGACAGGGTTATCTGTAGCAAGAGAACACTGCCCGGAGGCCGCAGTGCACTGAGAAGGCTCCGGGCGCTAATGACCCATAGATGTTGAAGCGCCTTAAATTAAAAATAAGAGAAAGTAAAAAAAAAAAAATTAGTTTACAAGATAAGAGATGACGGGCAAAGTGCGTCGTCTCCCATAGTGTGTAAATACTACACAGCAATACTGTTAGGTGTTGCGGGTATGATATTCTTTTCTTTCTTTTTTGGGTACATTTTTTTCCACTTTTTGACGGCGTTGCGCTTGTGCTATCAAAAAAATTTGACACGATTACAATACTTCCTCTTACTAGGAGTAAGAGAAAGTAAAAATAGTGAGCAGGGTCACATCCAGTGAGACCTTAACACTCACTGGGCACCCCATGCAGGTCGTAAACAGTGATATACTGCGCCGCACTTCTTATTACCATATTTTTTTGTCTCACCCCACTTCCTACACTGTTTTTCCCAACTTATAGTGCATTATAAAATACCCACATGTAATAAAAAAACTCATGCGCTCACTAAAGAAATGTCATGTCTGACAATTTATTAACAATTGCCAGCAATTTATACTTTTTTGTTTACATTCTCTTACTGTCTAATAAGAGGAAATAAGGTAATCGTATCCAATTTTCAACGGAAATACATGTTATAGAGAGCTCTCAATACGAAATAATGGTGTTTAGAAATTGGTCTGAAGAAATTGAGAAATGTTTGCTGAAATGTTCCTGACGGATTCTCTAGTGATACCCCGGCACGGACTGCCAAATTTTAACTTCCTGCGATTTTTTTTACGCTATTAAAATTTTCTGAATATATTTTTTTACAAAATATGATGATTAAAATTAAATGACAAAAAGTCTTGGTATATAATAGGTATTAAACACTTTATTATACAGTACCGAGCTTTCGACCTGGAGCCAGGCCATTCTCAAGATAACACAACTAGATTAGAATATATCAGGTTACAGTTTGATGATTGGTTTTACATACTTTAGCATTGTTGGAAAATACACAGATCTTGAAAACGACCTGGCTCCCAGGTCGAAAGCTCGGTACTGTATAATAAACTGTTTAATACATATTATATATCAGGACTTTTTGTCATTTAATTACAACTATCTTATTTTGTAAAAGTTTTAAGTCCAATAAACAAAACAAACTTATAGTATATACTTTTTGTTCCCAACACACCTCACAGTACATATTTCAATATAAATTCTATTTGAAAAATGACACGATCATAATATACTGTGATAACAATAATTGCTAAAGATAAAATTGGTAAGGGTAATAAGTACGTGTAATTATATAATGTTTACAGATCCAGTGACAAACAAGATAAATAATGGCCGACTTTGAATCCCTGTTATTCATTCACTTTTACTTTCTCTCGCCTCCTTCGTGTACTTGTTCTATTATTTCTTTTCGTATAATATTAAAATACCCTCCACAAGTAATTTATCATATTGTTATTATGATGGCAGTGTGTATATTATTAACAATTGTTCCCAGCTGGATAATAACAAGCTCTTTAACCCCTGCTCCTCCTACGTACAGTTGTCTTCTTTCCGCTTAACTCAGTGTTTCCCTTCTCGGCTGCATCAGAAATCTTTCTTTTTCTTTCTTCGCTGTGTTGACAGTATAGAAATGAAATATCTTTGTGTTGCTTTTCCTTCCTTATATATATGTATATATTTTTTTTTCACCCTCTTCATTCAGTGTTGCCAACTTAGCCTCTTTAACTCATAAATTCCCTCACCTCCCCTTCATACATACACACACAAAATGCTTAAATGAAAATTTTTTCCTTACCTCCAACTTATCCTCTCCTGTTTTTGTTTTTTTATAACTGGTGTTCTTCCTGGAGACAATTTCTTTCTTTTCTTTTATTTTCTAGAGTGAGCTTTGACCAAGTTTGTACTTCTTCACTTGGCCCATTTACCGCCCCCCTTACCACGGCTGTTTTATCAAAAACGTTTAATTGCACTTTTACCCTTCATTAATTTTCCAAGTAATGTCACTTGTTTTCTTCTCTCTTCTTCTCATACACTTTTTCTTACCTCCCATCTTATTTCATACTAAAACTTTTAAAGGAATTTGTGAGAAGAGACCTCACAAAGTGGAAGATGAAATGAGTTTTAATTTGTAAACTTTCTTTTTGTTTTAATTTTTAAGTTCACAAACAGCTCAATGCTCCAGAGATTTCTTTTTTCTTTTTAATAGTTATTTAGTTTCTTTTTTCTTTTCTTTTTTATTAGAGAAAGTATTGCGATCATGACAATTTGTCGAAATTAAATAATTTACCATAATACGGGATTTACCATCAGAGTACTAAAAAATATTTTTACCGAATGGTTTGTGTGTTCGTCTGTGTATAGAATACAAAAAGGGAGGGAAAGGGCATTTTAGGCAGTTCTCAAACCTGTTTGGTTACCACCATCGGATCCGACATGAATTTTTTGACTGAAATCCGTCAACCAGAAGTGCGACTTCACTGAATTTTTTTGGGGCATTTTTTTTTGCTTTTACGAATCTTAACATATGAAATATATATATGCTAGGCTTATCCCTTTTATTTGAAACATATTTTTGGAAGATTTGGTGGGGGGGGGGGATATTAAACTTCTCTGTAAAGTTGAAGTTTAATAAGTTTAGAGAAAATTGGTTAACAGGAAGTGCAACTCTACCTTATAGGTTTGTGAGTTTGTTGAGCTCGACACTGTTTAGAATACACAATAGGTGGCTGCGTTGTTAGTGAGTGTTTATATGTGATGATAAAATAGGATTTCCCTGATGAGTACATTATACCTTGCTTACAATACCCATCAACTATCAACTGCCCTTTGGCTTGAGATACTCAGGCCTGGAACGTCAAAATTCCCAGAAGAACTGCCAAATCCATTTCTTCTCGTACGGTAAGATCTCTAATGTTAGAGGCTTATTTCTAAACCAACCATTTCCATGTTTCTACGGGTAGTGGGGTATTGATAGAAGCACTTACTTGATGGTCTAGAAAAAGCATTTTCACTCAACTTCGTACTTAATCTTAATCATCAATAAGTAGAAACTATAAGTAGATTTATGATTCCTATATGTATATATATTGTGTGTTAAGAACAAATTATAATTTATCCCCTCCCCCTATGCTAAATTTGAAGAAAGTTGAGAACTATGAGAATTGCAGGTAGATGAAAGACATGTGAATGCGAGACACTCAATCGAGTTTTGGATGTTATCTTATTTCCGTTAGATAATTCGGAAGGATTTGCCAGGAATTTTGTTTGTTGAATAGGAAAAAAAGGGGGAAAGTTTACTAGATGAGTTTTATATAGAAACAGTGTGTGTGTGTGTTTGTGTGTGTGAGTGTGTGTGTGTGTGTGTGTGTGTGAGTGTGTGTGTGTGAGTGTGTGTGTGTGAGTGTGTGTGTGTGTGAGTGTGTGTGTGTGTGAAAGAGAGTGAAAAGGGAGAGTCTGAAAAGAGAGAGTCTATGGTTTATTTTCTCTGTGTGTTTGTTTTGTATTTGTGTGCTTGTGTGTGTGTATACCTTTGTAAGAGATCTACAGAGGTTAGTTACTACTATATAGACCGTTAGTATCCACAGATAAGCTTAGCTTTACTGTTAAGTTTGTATAAGAGAAAGAGAAGTTTTTAGTTGTATAACTTCACTAGCACACAGTTCGATTTTATATATATATGTATTTACTAGTAAGCTTTAGTCTTTAGCTATGGCTATAGAAGAGGCTACGACAACGCACACAGATTTCTCCTCCACCAGTATACTCCCTTAGTTAGGGAGTTAGCTATAAATTAGATTACAGTGCTCTTACTATAGATTACAGTGCTCTTACTATTATAAAGTTGTTGTAAAGGAAGAAAGCAATGGTTTAAGAGTCAACGAGTATTTTGTGGGCTGAGCTGTGAAAGAGTACGGACAAGAATGCTCCAGTTTCTCTTTCTCCCTAGTTACAATTTGTCCTACCCCAGAAAGGACTATATCTCCTCCAGCGTGCTGGAGTTTCAGTTTCACCTCTCAATTTAATGCTCTTTTATTTTATGTTTTCTTTTAACCCAGTATTACCAACTTTCCTTCTTATTCCCTTATTTCTCTCCTCCTCTGTTCTAAAAAACATTCCCCTGTTTCGTGTTATTAAACTAGTGATAACAGCAATATTCGTTCAATATTAGTAGAACGTCAAACAAAAAGAAGAAGAATTTAAAAGGTTCATTCTATTTGGAAATATTGATTTCTAGGGCACAGAAAACTCTGTTCCTCAGTCTGTGTCTCCTCTACAACTCTGTTCCTCAGTCTGTGGCTCCTCTACAACTCTGTTCCTCAGTCTGTGGCTCCTCTACAACTCTGTTCCTCAGTCTGTGGCTCCTCTACAACTCTGTTCCTCTGTGGCTCCTCTAAAACTCTTCCAAAATGAATTTTCCTGGAAAAATATTGCAGGCAAAAGTTGCAGAACTTCATATGTTTGGTGTAGAAGGTCAAAAGGAAATCACTGGAACTGTTGTCAAGAAAAGTTTAGGGAAATCTAAAAAAAACTCAATTCATTAAAATGAAACTAATTATATTTATTATCGTATTATTTTCAAATAGTGGCCCATTAAAATTTGAAAATTTGAAAGCATAGAGGCCCTGTCAAAGACAAGTGTGATTGATAAGACAGATACGTCCAATACTTCACCGCAGACTCCCCTATGTATATGCAAGTAAGATTTAATGTTAGATGGAAAGTTAGTGATTCTATTTTTCCAAGTGATCCATTAAATAGTAATAATATATATGTACATATAGTATATCTATATAAAGTAATATAATAAAACGAATTGCCAGAGTTCACTGTAATAAAACTTAATCAATAGCAGCAATAAAAATATATATATTATATATATATAATATTATTATTATTTATATTATATTATTATATAGTCATGATATTTTCATATAGAATAGGGTATTTCTTGAATTAGTAGTGGGAAGAGTGGACAGTTATATGCAGGCAATAAATATAGTGGGGGGAGTTTTAGTTCTATACACGGGGCCTTACAAGAGGAGGGGTTAAAAGATTCCAGTTTATTTTCTCCCCGGAAAATTCTCTATCACATAAAAGCTCACCCAGGTCAGTATAGGAAATACATTCGTGGCCACAAACGTAACCTCTGGTCATCAACTTCCTGTGTCTCGGGTGACGTCAATAAGGATTTCCCCTTGTGACTTTTATTTTATTTTTTGTAGCCTTTTGTAATTTATGATTCTACTTCAGTTTTTTATCGCTTGTTTCATTATCTATTTAGTTTTATTGTAAGTTTATGGTTGTTGTTAAAGAATGTAAAAATTACTAGTTAGGGTTGAGTACACAGGTCTGTAGGTTTCATGTTAGTAATGATAGTATGAGGGAAATTGTGTGATTGAAGGATCTATTAAGGCTTTCACAATTTTTGCTATCGTATCCGGATTCTGAAATTACGAACATATAGAAAAAAATTTATTCCTTAAAAAAACACTGTTCGTATATAAACAGCTTACTTTTAAATGGAAGAATCGTAGGATGTGATAGAACTGGATAATTCCACCAGACGGAATGAAAATCAGGCAACCGGAAGTAGTGTCACAGTACTGATTTTTACTGGCACTTATTTCTGATAAGCGGAAGTATTGCATTCCGTTCCAAATTTTGACCGGAAATACATATTTTAATTTCTTCAGAGCACGGAAAAGAGGGCTTGGTGTTAATTGACCATGGGGGAGTTACATATAATAACGTTACAAATCAATAACATAACTATGCTCAAACTTGATATTCGGTTTGGGTTTCCTAGAGGATCCGACGGAAGGTTTTATTTAAATTTTCTCACCGGAAGTATCACTTGTTATTAAATCGATCACAATTTTCTCGTAAACGGCTCAATGATTTTCTTTAAACTTTTTTTTTATACATGCGTTGCTACGTCACATTCATTTCTGAAATAATATTCTGAGAAAATTGATTTCAGAGGGATTCAGGAAGGTTGGTCGGTTTAGACTTTTTTGAGAAATGCCATAGGATTCTTCATAATACATAATGTTTAGAAGAGTTTAATTTCAGAATTCTAAGTTTGAAGTAGATCAGTTGATAGGAAATACGGCATTACATACTTTTCCTTCCGTTTTTTGCGATTTTCTCCAAATTCGCGTCCTATGTCCATACAAACAGCCATTTGTCTTTAGTGTAAAGAGTACTTTCAGTGAAAATAGAATTTAGAAGCTGGGACACCAGTGATCGTTTAAATTGCCACCCAGTATTCGGTTTCGTCAAAAAGTATTTTCTTCCAACTTGATAGTAATCTGTTTAAGATTTTCGCAGCTAATGACCTAGAAGATAAGGTTATGGGACAGCCATTGTTGTACTAAAGCAAGATACCATTGAGCGGATATTGACTGACAGCGATCATCGTTTAATATGTGATCACATTAAAAGAAAAAAAATTGAACTTGGGGCACTGGCGGGGTAGCCAGCGAAGGTTTAGATTCACCTACGCATTTTCTCCTTTGACAAATGTTCTTCGAGCTTGGAATTGTTATGACCCATTTAGTGGCCCTCAATAATATATAGCTGATGGAACAGTCCAATATTCTGAAATGGACTTCTGTTGGGTATTAGAATAGGAATATGGATTCTCTTGTTTTTGGCAACATCATAGATAATCCTAAACCCGCTGAATTCAATAAAGATAAAGATGGGCTGGTTTCTTCTTTATCAGCCACACTTAATTTCTCTTTCATTATATCAATAGTAGAATAATTTGTTAATTAGAAATAGGTGACGCACGTCATTATAGAAGGTAAAATTTATAAGTGGCAACTGTATAACAACACTACGCAGATCAGGATCTACGGCCTGTTTGGACACGCTATTTGAACATTGCCACTAGAAACATCGAAATAAACTACAAAGAGAAGGGATATAGCCCTTTTGTTTTCAGCCGACAAATTCGATTGTATTTAGTTCATTCTTTCTACGTTTTGAGATAAGAAAAAAAAGAAGAAAAACTGGCACAAAGGGACGGACATCTTTCAGGAGTAGAAAGAGAGTGATCAACAAGGGATAAACAGGTTATCCTTTGTCCAATTACCAGCAGAGCAAACGAAAAAAAATAGGAGCCTAAGCAATAAGAAGAACGGCATAAGAGGTTAAGGAGTCTCTGTGTACGGGAAAGTATTTCTTGCAAGTAGTTTTTAAGGTAGTAACGGAGGTTGAAGCATAGAGAAAGAATGGCGGAGGGTTTGAGTATATGCTGGGAGGATGCTGAGCCTACTGATGATAGTTCTGGGGCTGTGGGTTGTTGTCCTGGAAGGTAAAGAGAGAGAGAGAGAGAGAGAGAGAGAGAGAGAGAGAGAGAGAAATAGAGTGATGTTAAAAGAAAAGTGGTTATCTTGCTAGCAGTAGTTCTCAACAAGAATATCAAGTGAAACTTTTTTCCCTATTTCTATGTTTTCTTTTCCTATATCAAGTGATCTTCCACGCTGGACATGCTTGCCTGCGCCCCCAAATATCACTCCGGAAAACTCCGCCAGGCATCGCTCATACTATTTTATTTGAATGATTTGACATTATTTTTCCAACATTGTTTTGTTCTATTAGAAAATCTTCTCCTGTTTTTCTGAGCACAAGTGGCTCAGCAGTGTAGTTTTCCATTAGAAGTCCCCTCTTATATTTCTTAAACTTTTCTCGTAGACTAGGTCACTCATTTTCTTTTTCTTTTTTTGTTGGGGGGGGGGGAGACAAACATACAATATTCAATTTTAGAATGTTCAGTTTTCAAGAATATATTTTTATTTTACCTTCATTCCATAAAACTGGCTGCACTCCGCAGACACCTTCTCTTTTTCAGGTCCTATTGAAATTGTTTAATTTCCTATTAAGAATTGACTGAAGCTGAAGTGTATGTGATGTTAGATTGTAGCTGTACCATGTTTGCGAATTGAATATTGCTGTGTATGAAACGGAAGAAGCAGTGTCCTCTTAAAACTTTTCTTAAAATTTCAATTTAAATTTAGCGGCCTTGTAATAATATTTAGTTTCCTTTGATATTACAAGGCCGCTAGGAATCTAAAAATTGCACTTTAAAAATAAGCACGACGTAATTCCAGAACTTATAAAATAAATTCTCTTGGAATAAAGTTTCAAATAAAAGTGATAAATCTTTATATGAATGACAGTCAGTACATTAAATCTAAATGAATGCGCTGTCGTCATGGCAAAAAATCGCGCAAAAACTGAAAAAAAATTAGCTTTTTAGGAAATTCCACTTCCGCAATTTCGTTTAACCAAGCTTTCTTCAAACCAGGGTCTCCTTGCCAGGATATTTTTAGGGAAGCGTGACTTTCCCCTTCCCCATGTACCCGACTAAAATCAATTTATTCAGGAAATATTTTAAATACGGGCAATAAGTCTACGTGTGCATAATGTGCAAAAGAATTTTGATTTACCTTTAATAATTTCATAGCTCTAATGTACGGGTCTGCTACTTGCATAATATTTTGTCCAACTACACGTTTTAGCAAAAATTCCGAGTTAATTGGGTCGATTAGAATTAGGTATGAAAATTGCCGTTAGAGAAAGCGGTATATGAATGTTTCATAGCAAATATTTTAGTTAAATTGCTCAATTCTGTGAATTTATGGTTTAAATTGTTGAATAGTCTAGTGTTTTATTATTGAATAGGTATAATAACTATATATATATATATATATATAAAGATCTATGGCAGTGTAGCGCTGCAGATGCCAGCACCCAGACACACGCAGACACAATCTGTGATGTTAATTTTAATTTATGTAATTGGAGATATATATAGAGAGAGATGGAGCTGTTGTTCATGCCGATGGCTCTATAGAGAGCCGTCTAGTTGGAACACTAGAAACACGCGGCGAGGAGACAGTTTGACTGGACCCACCATCTCCATTCAACTATTGTGAGTACCAGTTGAATTATGCCATTTTCCCCGCCTCCGAAAGCCCTCTAATCTCTCGTTTTCTCTCTCTTGTTCATCCATTACATGCGCTCCTCTCAAATCTCCCTCCCGTCCGGCCAAAACACAAAACACTTCCCCTGTATTCTCTTTGGTACATATATCCTGCGAGAAAGAGAGAGAGACCTACCTACCTTCCTGTACCGCCTCCTAAAACCCAATCCTCCCACCCCCTACAGTCCTATCCACCGGATAATAATTTTCTGATGGTGGCACCATGAATGGAATTTACGACCCTGTACGAACAACTTGGACGGGACACGGTTGGTCAATGGTTTGATGGTGGACAATACATTTCATACCCGACTTCTACAGCCTCCTATGGTCCTCCTATGGTGCTGGGTGTATAGTCTGCTCTCTTGTACACCTTGTGAGTAATGGGTGTGCAATTATAGGCTTTTTGGGATGGCTATGTTTAGTGAAGGGTGGAGAGGTTAGAGAGTGTGTACGGGGGAAAATGGTCAGATACACGAACTAGAGGGTGGGCATAGACTGTTATGAGGAAGATCCTTGAATCTTGCTTTTTGCTAAACTTTGGTATTCAAGGAAACAGGTTTGGGTACAGGACCCTCAACAGTGTTCACCCTATTAAACCAAAAAGGACACAAAAAGCTGGTACCCAAAATACGATGAAAGATCCCGGGATTTCCTCACTTATCTTGTGTTACAGGGTCCCATTCATGATAGCCAATGAAATAATCCTATTTCTTAGTGATCATGCTACAAAACTTACCCGGTACTAATGTACTTAATAAATAATGGATCTACTCATTTGACACGTTATATAATTGAATTAATTAATATTGCTAAGCAATTGTAATTTATTATCGTTGTGAACCTGATTAATGTGTTTATATTTAATTTACAGTTTCTTATTTATTCTATTATGAATGGTGTACATTTATTATTATTAGTAGCAATAATGTGCCATCTGAGAAACGAAACAACCTAGAGAAATCATCAAATGTCTCAAGAAAGTTTTTGCAAGCATACTGTAACCAAGGTTGGTTTTCAAGCTCCACAAGTTTATGAGTGGAGAGTTCTAGACCTTTACCAAAAGCTGGGATTTTGAGCATGTGACGTCATCACCATTCCATAGCCGAGGAAATGCAAAATTATGCCACTGATAATAATGCTGTGCGTCCGATTATTACTATTATGAAATCCAACATAATTAGATATCCAACTAAACGAAAAACATCAGTCGCCAGCGCAGCCAAGTTCTTTTATACTGGGCCACGCGACGCTGAATGACTGAATAGCCGAAGTCATGTCGTAGGGGGAAAAACTACATGAAATTGAGAGGCCAGTTATTTAAGCTGAATTTTCTTGTAAGTGCGGGTGAAAGTTAACATATATGCGCATTATATAATACTGGAGATATAGAAAATATAGTATATTTTGTCGGTCTGTGCCCTACATTACAGAAATATAGAATCAGAGGCTGGGTATACGGTTCCTTTCGCCGGAGGAAGTAATTAAATCTTTAAATGGCCTACACAGATGGGAGAATCTTTAGAAATATACTGTGCCCACATTGAAATATAGGTCCTTTTTAATTAATGAATTCAAATATTAGTTTCAATTGTTTGTTATTAGTCATGTATAGGGGAAGGGATTAACTAAGTGGTTAGCACACTAGACGCCCACGCGGAGGATCCGGGTTCGAGTCCAGCAGATTTGTTCTTCCTAGGAGCCTCTCCAGCTAACTGGCCGGTGATGGACAGTGTTGTCTATAACGAGAGAAGACTCCGGGCGCCAATGACCATAGATGTTGATGCGCCTTAAATTAAAAAAAAAAAATTAGTCATTTATGTTCTCTATGATTATCTCAAAATTAAATGTAAATTTTCTTTAAACTAACTGTGTGAGTTGCACATACAAGGTTACTACACTACAACTTTTATTTGAAACGTTTCTCTGGATAAAGTCATTTAATGGGCTTTTGGGATGTTTTCTATGATACCAATATTTCGAGCTTCAAGAAAATGAGTAAGCCAGAGGTGCGTTTTTACTGAACAGTTTTTTCAGTTTTCGCGATTTTCTCCATAAAAATACGGACAAATTTCATTAAATTTGGTACACTAACTGTGAATCTCCTAGTGGAAATCTGGCCAAAGAACTAATCTGAATTATTCATTCATTTCACTTTATATCTGATCCAAACTTATACTAATTAAAATAAACAAAAATTAATATGTCTTCAAAAGACACCACAAAATTGGTTCTGAATTAAACGTAAAAAAAGAGAAAGAAAACAAAACTTAGGAAACGGCTTAGCGAATTTCCCAAGTTAACTCGGCCAAAGTTTTGGCATTGCTCCAAAGTACTGACCGGGGTCTTGTTCGCAAAACCTGACTTAGTGTTTTTGACTGCAAGCAAAAACTACTATACACGATTCTACTACACAAGAACATGCTTTGTCCTCTCTTGTTACAGAAATGCCCTCTATAATGAGAAAAGCACACACAACTAAGTCACCAAGCTTTGAATTCAAAGTGTACCAATATGGCTGTACGTATATTTTTAACTGTACCGTAAGAGTTTTAGTAAAAATCTGATGTGAAACACTCACAGTACGTTGTCTTATCGCAATTATTGCAGATTTAATTAATAAATTTTCTTTCAATTTTCAATATTTACGGCAACTTTGACTTTAAGTCTAACTTACAAACTAGAGACAAATTAGAAACTTCACTAAAATCTCTTGGACAAATGTTTCCAATAAAAATGTATCGATGAATCATGTAGTGAAACAGTTTTTATGAATATTGTTTGAGCCATCTACGAGAAACTTAGAAGCCCATTTTTTTACGTCATACTTGTGGTTGGCCGATTATCTTCAAAACTGGAATGCCAGCCATTTATTTAATACACTGCAATATTTTGTATGTTGGTAGAATTGTATATTGCAGTGAAGTGTCACCTTAGAGGAAAACTCAATTTTCACTTCCGTCAGTACCCTATGAAAACCAATGCAGGTCAGTTTGCAGAGTTTAAAGGAAATCATTGCTGCCTTTTCCAAGAAAATTTCGAAAAATAAAAAAATACATTAACTATAGGCACTTCGTATTCACCTTTTAATACTGAAATCTTAATGTTCGGGAGAGATTGTGGTGATTATAACGGAATATCAGTTTAATCTACCTGTGATTTTTTTAGTTTGTGTTACCCCCTAGTAAGGGGTAATCTATTGCGATCGTGCCAGATTTTTCGAAATTGAGTTTTCACCACAAAAACATATTTTATGGTGCCCTGAATACGAAAAAATCTTTTAGTGAATGACCTTCAAGTGTGTGTGTGTGTGTGTGTGTGTGTGGTGTTACATTATACGTGAAGATTTCGGGCAAAAACCATGAAACCGAAGTGCGATTTTACCGAATGATTTTATGAATTATTTTAATTCATATTTTGAATATTTAATGAATTATTTTATTCAGTTTTTCGTGATTTTCTCAAAAAACGGCTTCCACCTAATTTCTTTAAACTGCGTATACTATTTTCACACATAAATGTCTATCGAAATATTTTCTCGCGAAACAGTTGAATTTTTCTGTGGAAACAGTATCGTTAAGTTTTCCTCTAAAGCATCACTTCAGAATAACATGTGGTTTTGCCACCTACATAATACGTAATTATATATATTAGAAGCATTGATAGAATTCCAATTATGAAGAAAATCGGCTAATCGGAAGAACGATTTTGCAGAATAGGTTTTTAAGTTTTTCGAATTTTCTCGTAAAAGGTTAAAAAGATTTCCTTTAACTTGGAATGTTCACTGCACTGTATTAGATAGAAATGTATCATTATTATTTGAAACTTTTTGTGAATAAATTGATTTTAGAGGGGAATTGGGAATCTGTCAGTTTAAATGTGAATTTGCGCTAGTATTCTTGGTTTTGATATAGCGCGCTCCACATAATGCCGCTCAGATATACAAGTAAAATCCCCACCACCATCTTTATGGCCAGCCCAACTAAACATTGTAACATTATAATTTTAAATAAAATTTCTCGATTAAATTTTATTAATTATAATTATATATTAATTACATTGATTATATTGTATTAAGTCTGTGTTTGTTTCACACCAGATTTTATTAAAATGACAATTACACAGTTGTAACTGCCCATTACAAAACACGGTAGTTTGGGGGGGAGAAATCAACTGCTGAGGTTATTAGCCCCCCCAAATCATTATTTACTTTCTCATACTATAGCCGCTCGATCTAGGATGGCACATGCTGCTAACCTAATTGGGTCCGTACATAACACCTTGCTGAACAAGGCAGGGTAGAGTTCTAGGTTCTTGACCTTTCCTCACGTTATTGCAGATATGTCTTATCACTAATGTAAACATATTTGGAATGTAAACCTGCAAATAGTAGTTGCAGTTACTATTCTATTGTTAGTTTTGAAGTGACGCGATTCAAGTCGTTAACTTTTTTGCCATATTTGAATCAAATTAAGTATGAATGTTAGAAATTAAATATTAATTACTATATAAATATGTAAAGCAGAATATGTAGGAGACAACAAAAAAAGATTCAAGTAGTTATAATTGTCAGTTTTATAACTAATTAACAACTACAACTAAAAATTACATAGCTTTAAATACAGTTAATACAGTCAGTGTGTAAACTAAGTTTGCCCTGTGCAAGTCTGTGTTGTCACACTGTCTGAAAAACGCATCCTGAAGATGGGCGAACGCCCGAAACCGGTCGATGACCAAAAAAAGAAGCAGGCTACCACGGAAAATGTCTCTGATGCTTTCTAGCTCTGCGGAACCAACCACCACTACATACAAGTTGTTAGTTTGTTTTACAACTCCTTTTCTAAACAACTAGTTTGTAGTTACGAGTTTCAACTACAACTTCTTCAATTGAAAAAGATAATAAAACTGCAAAAAAATCAGTTGGTTCTTAATTGTAACCACAACTCAACTAATGAACCGACATTTTACCACTAGACTGAGCTATTTAATTAGTTTTGTTTAATCTTAGCTCTAAATGTAACTTACCCAGGCAGCAGCACATTTATATTTTATAAGTACAAAATTTTGAATTTCATTTCAATAATAACTTAAGGCTATTTACCCCTTCTTTAGTCCATTAAGAACATTATTAAAATTTAAGCAGTTAATACGTGATACTGCAAGATTTTTTTTTTTAATAGTAAGCGAACAAAGATAAAATCATGCTGGAAAATTGTTTCAAGGAAAATTGAGAAAAATAAATCCCCTTGTCTAGATAAATAAACAAGGGGTATATCTAAACACTTTGAAAAATACGAATTATAATACAAAAACGTAAAGATTTAGGAGTGGGGGAAATTAAATTTAGAAGAAAAATATAGTAATGGAAAAAAAAGGAAAAGAAAGAAAATTCTTTTTTGAGGTATTTAAGGAAGTTTGTAGGACAGTGGGTTGTTGACTCAAGAAGGCTGTGAATGTTTTGAAACTAACTCGACTTTTCTTTCTTTGCTTCCTCCCCCCCCCCACTTCTCTTTCGCAGATCTTATTAAATAGAATTGGTTTAAAAGGAAGAAATATATTTAAAAAAAAAAAAAAAATCTGTAAGAGGAGTATTTGAATAAGAAGAAGACGTAGTATATTGTGAGTACAGGTGAGTAAGAGGAGAGATGAGTAAACCTTAAGAAATATCTTACTATTGAATGTACAACCTTTAGGAGGAATGGCGAGCAGTGGGAGGCTGAGTGAAAAGAAATTGAGAAGGCGGTTCACAACTACGAGCAAAAAAGATATATTTACTAAAAGCTCACGAAGGTTTTTATTCTGCTGTTAGCCGCCCTGAGTGAGTCGGTCTCGTGCACGCACTCTGTCTACTTTTCTTTCGAGTTAATTAACTTCTTTTATTTTTTCTACATAGCGGAGAAAGATTATTTTCTCAACAGAAGTAAATACTCTGGTTTAGATTTGTTATAGAGCCCAGCACTGGCCGCTTTGTTCGACGGAAAATAAATGAAATCCTATTTCAGTCAGCTGGTTGAACGAGCGCACTGCTATCTGGCAGTCTAACTACTGAAACTGTTATGTTTTTCCATGTCACATTTTCACTTTATCAACCGAATCGAAAATTAAGTAAATTCTTTTGTTAGTATACTCAAAATTTTTCATTTTAACTCAAGAATATAATAACATTATTTACTCAGATTTGAAATTGTTAAAACTATATCTGTATTCTAGAATATATTGAATTAGAAAGAAAACTTGGTTTTTCATTTCATTTTTTTTTTTAACCTAAAATTTTACTTTCTCTTGTAGATTTTTCAGGGGCAATAACCCGGAAGAAGTTCTATGAGGTGCGAAAAGAATTTTTTGTATTTTGTTTTTTAGCAAATGTTCGCATGTGTGATATTATACTTAACAGTGATACATCAACAGGAAGATGTGTGGGATAAATTTCTTTTAAAACGGAAATGTGACTCCGGTGATGTTTTGTTTGTTTGTTTCCCCCCCCCCCAGTCTCCCAACATTTTTCTGGATAATTACTTCAACGATTTTCTTTAAACTTGGATGGTAATTGCTCGTATAAGGATCTGTCAATTTACTTGAAAAATTGATCACATAAAATTTTGTATTTGGGGGGGGAGAGCTTAAATCTGAACTGCCGTAACAATCATAGTTGATGATTATGATTAATGGACTGCTTGCTGCGTACATGGAAAAGTATCACTTTTATTTGAAACATTTTTCTGAAAATTTTTTATTCAGAAGAAAGTAGGGGGGGTCTTGTCAGTTAGTTCAAATTTAAATTTCCACAAGCTTCCTTGGTTTTGACCTGGCTCTGGAATACCAGTAAAATCCCCCCCACCATTTTTATGGCTAGCCTAAATAAACATTGTAACGTTGCAATTTTAAAGAAAATTTCTTGATTAAATATTGTATTAATTATTAGAGTGTGAGTGAGAGTGTACCTGTTATTAAATATTCAGCCAATCAACGTACAAATCCTATTATTTTAAACCAGTTTGTTCTAAAAAAAAATCATGATATCTCAACCGGTTTTTTTTTGTTTTTTGTTAAAATGGCGGGCGTATGTGTATTTATTTTTGGTACTTTATTTTTTTAAAGTAATTTATTTATTCATGAAAACACAATGGAGGTGAATGTAATTTGCAATAAATTCGTATAAATCCTGTCACTTAAATTTTCTACATAAAGAAGGGTTAACAGTGAATGTATCTTCATTCATTTTCACCATTTTTCACATTTTTCTTTATAAGGAAGTTTTTAGAGTTTGGGGGGGGGTTGCTTCAATAGTAATTAAGTTTTTCCTATGTTTTATCAAAATTTAAGCGTTCTTACAATCTTCTGATTCCAATATTTCCTATCGAGGTTAAACTGGACACACCTTACAATTGTGTCTCGAAGATGCTGGGAAACTTGCCCATAGGCTCCGAATATCTGGTTCTCGGCCCAAACACTCCGACCCCAGTCTCCTTAGAATGGCATTTTCATTCAGATCCATTGCTCCACTCTCTTTTCATATTTAGCTTTGAAGAAAAGTTTCTAACAAAGCTGTTTTTTTCTAGTTATTCCATCCTTAGGAAACTTCCAAAGGAAGAAGCTGTCTAATGTTTAGGGATAATCACTCCTTGTGCCAATTTTAGTTAATTAACTGCATCTTTATCTTTTCAAGTTTCTTCTAGAAATGTCTGACCGTTCAATTTATCCCAAAACTAAATTTTACAAAAGCACTATACCATCCATTCTTCTATACCCCGAGCTTTCAGATTATTAAATAAGTATGCATCCAACATAGAAACATTTGGTACATAGCGATCTGAGGAGATAGTAACGCAAAATGATCTAGTGTTGAAAGCCCTTAAACTCCTTAGGAGGGCCGGGTTCACCTACTAGAGAAAAAAATCGGGGATTAGCCCACCCTAGTTATAATAGATAATAGAGATAATAGATAATAATGCATCCAACAACGATATATTTGCACTACCTCCTATACTATCACAGGTTATATTAATCATACCACTAGAATAAAATTATTTATGTAGTTATTAAAATGAGATCAAATTTTAACATGCTAATATATATATATATAATATATATATATATATATAATATTTATTTATAATTGTGGAGAAGTGATATTACCTTGTCATGTTTGTGTTGTCTGTGACCCAAGTGGGTGTTAAATAGAATAGTTGAACAAAGTGTAACCCACAATTATTAATGCCTTCTTCTTTTCCCACTCCAAAAATAAATAAATAAATAAATAAACAGCCATCACAATCAGATCATTAACATTTTTCAAACTAACTACATATCATCATTATAAATACAATTACAATATACTCTTCTTTCCATTCATCTAAATGAATATATTATTGTTTATTGTAATGAATATTGTAATTCTTTATTGTTATGCATAACAATATAAATATACGTTGTTTTCATATTATATTCTTTTGTTTAAATATTATAAATAGAATTATTTATGTGCCTCCTGGGTAGTGTAGTGGTTAATGGTGGGGATTGATGTAGTTTATGTGTTAAGCGGTTATTGAGTTCGATTTTTCGAAAAAGAAACTTAAGCTCTGAAATTATTTGCTAGTTGGGCAATTTTTATCTTCCGAATAGAATCTATTTTTTTTTTTACTATTATTTATCGTATCCCATTATGGAGGAAAATTAATCTCATTTCCTTCTTGAAAGCACAATACAAAATACTTTGTTGGCACCATTTATTTACTTACTCTTTTTCCTAGTAAAAGGAAGTATTGCGATCGTGCTAGATTTTCGAAATTGAGTTTTCACCGGAAATACACGTTTTAGTGTGGCTCTTGATGATATAGCGACTTAATCTTTAATGTTGATCTGGTGATTGAATGTCAAGCCTCCCGGATGGTCGACTTTTCATTAAAAATCTCCTACCGTTAGCAGCTGCTTCTAGGTGGGAAATTCACTGTCGAAGTTGAAGCTCATTCGCTAATACATTATAGAGGGCATGACACGGACGTTAATGCATCGTTAATGTGCGCTTGGACGCTCATTGGTGGCGCCTCGATTTGGCTGCTCGTGCAACTCCCAAGACAAGTTTCTATGTGGTGAATATTAAGGCCATTGTTTCTATTAAACACATATAATATGTTAAAAACCTTCTTTTTTTTATACTCAGAGAATTTTAAAACTCATTTCGAAAATTTGACATAATCGCATTACTTTCCTCTTTCAGTAACAGTAAGAGGCAGTAAAATAAATTACAAATAAAATATATAAAGAAAATTCAGGAGCGATATTTGTTTCAATATGAGACAGAAAATATCAACAAAGCAAACTTCTTAAAAGCAACTCCTGTCCAGTGCCAGCCCAGGAGATGGTGGAGTGAGAGGCAGACAAACTTGATAACTGATTCCTTGACTTTTTTTTAAACAATAACTCTTCAGCTGCAAGAAGGGAACGGTGGGTTGCTCATGATGATGATGATGATGATGATTGTTTGCAGTTGGGGAGGGGAGGAAACGAGAAAGCGAGTGCTTGTCACAAAACAATCGGGAACAAAATGAAACAAAGTGAAGGAACAAAACGAAACAAAACAAAAAAAAACGCTAAAACAAGTTAACCCTTTAAGGAGGAAGTTTTTAGTTGGTAGGAAAACCTCCTTGCTTTTTCCTAGCTCGCTTTGCACCACCAACCTGTATATGTCTTTAGATAGATCGTACTTGGGGAAACTTTGGCTCCACGAGGAGAAGGGAAAAAAAAATAAAAAAGAATCTCCTACCATCACGGGCAATAATAACAACGTCAAACAAAAAAGTAAATGGTGAGGGTGGATTTTACTTCTTTTTCTTGAGAATGGACCAGAATGGGAGCACAAAAAGTTTTGTACTCATCTCCTCTCCAGCAGATAGTAGCAGTAGTGTTGCCCATTTTGTTAGCAGAGCGAGCCACATATATATAGGTCTCTCTGGAGCTGGAGAAAAGTAAAAACATCTTTCACTGCCATTTCTTAACTTTCTAAATAAAATCTCGTTTAATTTTGTGTGTGTGTATGTATGTGTCTGTGTCTTTTCTTCTATTTATTTTCACTTTTACTTTTTTTTTCTTTTCGACGAATACAACCAAGTGTGGACAGAGAGAGAGTGAGTGAGAGACCTCATAGTGGTTACTTTAGACACATTTTATTTCGTTATATCATCCATCCTGGTTCTGTCGGTCTCTGATATTGTCCTTCCACGGAAAACTCTTACGGCTTACAATAATCTAAATTTATATTCTATCTCTTTCATTCCATTTTTTTTGTTTTTCTTTGGTAAAGTTGCTTCCATATTAGCTTCGCGTAACTTTTCTTTTATTTTGTGAAAGTGTGTCTGCGGAGGAGGAGGGGGAATGTGTTATTTTCTTAACAATCCTAATGACTTTCTCTTGTTGCAATGCTCACAGTTTTGCAAGAAATTGCCAAACTAAATCTTTTAGTTCCTTAAATCTTTTATATTCATGGAGCAGTAAATTCTATTTAAACGACATTTTTTAAGGGGAAATCTGCTTCAGCTTTCCCAATCCAATCAATCATTAATCTCCCACAATCATCATGCATGTGGTCTGCCTAATTACGGCATGTTCCATCCGGAAAGATCCAGATCTCCTTATGTGGGAACTAAATGCTACTTGATGCACAACCCCGTTTTGCCCATGGCAAAAACTATTATTCTGTGGCCATTATCATTCGATGCGTCGTGCTTGCTTGTGGCAGCAGGTATTTCATGCTGAAATGTTCGCGAGCCGAAAATTTTTAGAAGCCATCGATGATATGATTTTTAGTGAAATGAATGAAAATGTGTAAATGAAAGAACACAAATTATAAGTATATTTTATTTATCAGCTGGGAATCAGCTGATAGATTTTCTACGAAAAACAAAAATCTGGTCTGAAACACAGAAAATGGCAAATTATCTTCACCCTTCCGTTTCTTATTAGTTTAAAACCGTCGGCATTTTTATGGAGAAAAATCACAAAAACCTGTAAAACCTATTCAGTAAAGTCGCACTTCCGGTCAACCGATTTTCTTCAAACTGACAATTTTGGCAATTATTTAGTTGACAGAATTGTATAGTACATTGTTGAACTGAAATAGCACATTAGAGGAAAACAACCCCACCCTCCACCAAAAGTGCTCTTAAATGAATTTTCCCGGAGAAATGTTTCAAATAAATGTTGTAGCTCTTTGTATGTCTATTTCATATTCCAAGTTTAAAGAAAATCGTTGGAGCCGTTTTCGAGAAAATCACAAAAAAAAAACATTCAGTAAAGTGACACTTTCGGTTGATGGATTTGCACGAAATCCGAGTCTGATGCGATGGTAGTGCCTAAAGGAATATCAAGATTAGATTCCTGCAACTTTTCGTTTTTGAGATATTCTTTTCACACATGCACAGACAAACACTCAGCACATATATAAACCATTTTCTAAAAACCACCTTTTTGGATTCTCATAATGTCTATTTCCGGTGAAAACTCAATTTTGAAAATCTGGAAAGGATCGTAATACTTCCTTTTACTAATAAGAGACAGTAATATATATGTCGAAGCTAAATTATTAGATAGTTCACTTATTAACACTTGGCTTATCATTCTGATGTTTAATGCTTCAGGAATAACCACATACCTAGAACACTATTACCCGTAAATAAATAAATAAATAGAAACTAGAAACAATATAGTTTCATTGACCAAAGACAGATATTAAACTATCTATTTAACGATCTGGTCCGTTCTCAGTATCAATCTAAATTCAAAAATTGCATTTCCATTGAAACAACCACTTGACAATAATAATAATAATAATAATAATAATATAATAATAGGGCGCCAATGACCATAGATGTTGACGCGCCTTAAATCAAAAGTAATAATAATAATAATGGGAATTCATTATTTTAATCATCATATTTAAATTCCTCCTGCAACACTGAGTCTGGCTACATGAAATTCTTCGTCTACATATTCATTTGCTCATATTTTCTTGTCATTGTTAGATATATATATATATATTAATTTCTTTCTTTTTCTTTGTACATTTCAGGTCAATTCCGTTCACCACGCATCACTGAACATCCATCCGACGCTGTAGTACCAAAAAATGACCCGGTCACTTTGAACTGTAAAGCTGAAGGCCGGCCAGAACCACGTATCGACTGGTATAAAGATGGTGAAAAACTGGATCTGACCAGCCCTGATTCGAAAACACATCGTGTAGTGAATTTGGCCGGTTCGTTGTTCTTCTTGCGGGTGGCACACGGCAAAAAGGAACAGGACGATGGTGTCTATTGGTGTGTGGCTACTAATCAAGCCGGTACCGCTACGTCAAGAAATGCTACGCTACAGGTTGCAGGTATTTTGATTTATTTATCTTGTTCTTCTGTTCTTTTATTTTGTAAATATTTCTTTACTGTATGTCACGGAAACTTCACAATAAAATCATATCGGTTGAAAAAATTGTAGTATTCCTTACAGCGTCATCAAACTAAGAAATACTTTCTTTGTTTTAGTCTTTAAAAAGTAATTCAAGCATTCTAATTAATTATCAAATAAATTAAATCTATGTATTGCAGATTTGCTAGTTCAGTCTGGAAAGGACATACCCTCCTGGACGGCATATTGTATGTGCGTCTTCTGACAGCAAATCCATTCTCATTTTCGTACACTATGAAAACAAGACTATCATTTCCAGCTTGATGTTTGTTTCCTTGATCTTGTTCATTTCGTTCTTAACTGTAACTCGAACATCATCAATTTCGATGTATTTTTCATCTTTCTCTTGCTTAATTATCCGGTATTTAAGTAAGCTTTCTTGCAGAATTTCTGCTTCTTGTTATTCATTTCTTGTTGGCAGTACAAATTCTATTGCCGGCAAATGCTGTATTGTTATTCAATTGAGGGTATAGAGGACAATGAGAGGGCGGGCGAGGTGGCCAAGGTAGGATCCACACTGTCATCTTGTGGTTTCGAGCCGACATTAGCCATCACTAAGCAATTTTGTGATACTGAACTGAATAGTCGCGGTAAAAGGAATTTGAGAATCATTGGAGAGACACGGTGGAGTGCATCTAGGCTAAAAGATACAGGAGGCAGGAGATGTGGAGAATCTTTCCTCTCTGAGTAGGACACAATTGAGGGTCCTGGTACGTGTAGTGACTACTGAGCTTGGATGGCTAATCATTTATACAAAATAGGCAGGACATCTAGTCCTTTGTGTCAGAGTTGTGTACATGGGGTCAGATAAACAAGGTACCACTAACTAGGTCAGTGTCCCCGTTTCACCAATCCTAGGTTCCGCATATTTGGAAGGGTAACATTCTCAAGGGAATGCTTGGAAGAGTGGGCGTTTAGGGATATCTTTGGATATTGTAGTCAGACCGGTGATGGCTAGGGGAGGCTTCTTAGGTTTTTGCATGGCTGAAGGAAAAGAGCCATATTGGCATAGATTCCGCGCCTTCTGGCACTCATTATAAATAAAATAATAATAATACTGACGAAAAAATTTAACCGCCAAAACGATAGGAAGGTCCACACCGCCGTAATAGGAAGATTTCCTTATTGCTTTTCCCGCGTCTTTGGGCACCCATTATTATTATTATTATTAATCTTCTAGATTGGCTTTTTACTTGTTTATAAAAATGTTTTATTTTATTTGAATTGAAATCTCAAGTGAAATCCCACATCTTTGTATATTTTATAATTTGACCATGTTGAATGGTTCGAAACTTTTCACTCTTATAATAAATATGCTATTTAGTTGTTTTGAAAGTAGCACTCATTAGATTTTTAATTTTCTGTTTTTAATTATTGTTTGTAGATTAATGTTGTCTAGATATAGTATCTTATATTTTATTACTTATCTTTTTAGAAAACCTTTCGTTCTTTTTGAAATATCTGCTTATTCTACATATTTTTGGTAACCCTATTGTATAAAGTCAGCTTTCTTTTGTATGCCTTCGGGCCGTAACGGGTGTATAAATAAATACATGTTTGTATACAATATGAATTGGGCGCATACCTACACATATTCCACTAACACTGCCATTATCATAAATGTCATCCACTTTCACAAATAATATCAATTGCACTTATCGACTACAAAAAAAGTTTATTCAATACTATTTTTTTTTCAGTATATACTTTAGTACTTCAGTATAGACTTTAGTACGGTTCAGTATATACTTTAGTACTTCAGTATAGACTTTAGTACGGTTCAGTATATACTTTAGTACTTCAGTATAGACTTTAGTAAGGTTCAGTATATACTTTAGTACTTCAGTATAGACTTTAGTACGGTTCAGTATATATTTTAGTACTTCAGTATAGACTTTAGTACGGTTCAGTATATACTTTAGTACTTCAGTATAGACTTTAGTACGGTTCAGTATATACTTTAGTACTTCAGTATAGACTTTAGTACGGTTCAGTATATACTTTAGTACTTCAGTATAGACTTTAGTACGGTTCAGTATATACTTTAGTACTTCAGTATAGACTTTAGTACGGTTCAGTATATACTTTAGTACTTCAGTATAGTACTATACGGTTCAGTATATATTCTATTGAGACGTTTTCTGTTGTCTTAGTTGACTATAGTCGACGAAAAATATATTTTTTACGTAACTTTTGTTTTCTGATTTTTTCCGCACTTCCGGCTAATGAAATTTAATTTTCTTTTTTATAAAAGGTTTGAGAACTTTAATTATAAATTATTTTATTTTTTTCACTATCCGTATAATAAAAAAATAAAAACTTTCTATATAAACTTTCCCACTCTAAGACGGCAGTAATTTATTGGCAAACTTTATTTAACCAATATTAATTAGTTATTGATTACAAGTAATTAATTAAGTATGAGTTTAGTCTAGCTCTTTATAAAAGCCTTATTTGATAAAAGAAGAGGTAATCTCTTCTACTTGTGGCCACTTAGAACTTAAAAAGAAAGAAATAACTGTCTCGCACATTTTGTAATCAAGTTGGCATGCTCTTTTTATTTTCAGTTTTTAAGAAAATTGTGGCCCATATTTTACCAAACACACCCACATTTTATAAAATTGAATTTTGACCGGAAATATATATTTGGAAGTTTCCTTGATTATTGAAAACTATTACTAGAGTAAATAATCTTTCAGGCTTCCGCGACCATTGTTATCTTAAAAATACTTAGGACTTCGGGTTTTAAGACCGCGTCAGTGGGTTTGTTAAAAATCCAAGTTTACCTTCACCCCTATATATTGCACAAGGCTACTTCAGGATAATGTTGCCTCAAATGCTGTAAAACAAGAAGGCTTAGCTTCCCGCTCCATTTTGTAAATTGTTGGAAGGCGGGACTTAATTTTCTATTTAAAATAATCTGGTGTGAAACACTCACACGACTTTCTCTTACTGCGATTTACATGGTTATAATTGACTAATTCTGTTTTCTAACAAATAATTCTTACCGGATGTTAGTTGTCTGTGAGATACACCGGAACAGAACAATCTAAACTTTATAAAAACGACTTTTTTTGGAGGAATGCATAATCTCCTTCTCCCCCAAAACCTCCAAAATCAATGAATTTTTTTCGGAACAAAATTCAAACAGTGGTAAGTTATATAAAATAGTTAGTATACCAGGTTACAAAAAAATCTGTATAGTAAAAATTTACTTCCGGCCAACCGATTTTCTTCAAACACGGAATTTTGGCAATGTATTTAATTCTAATTAATATTATATAGTTGATTAAGGCGTATAATAAATTGGAAAACAGCATTTAAGAGGAAAGCATAACCCACCCCTCCCTCTCAACCACTCGTAAATGAAATTTCCCGAAAAATATTTCAAGTAGAAGTCGCTGTGTGCGCGCTCAATATTACAAATTTTAAGAAAAACTTTAGAACCATTTTCGAGAAAATTGCACAAACTTGTCTCTGTCTATTCAGCTGTATTTTTTTTACTTTCTCTTACTCCTAATAAGAGGAAGTATTGTAATCGTGACAAATTTTTCGATATCGAGTTTTCACCGGAAATATCCATTTGAGGTCCCCTGGTCCAAAAAAGTGTTTTTAGCAAATGGTCTGTGTGTGTGTGTGTGTGTGTGTGCGCGCGCCTGTGGTGTGTGTAATTTTTTTGTTTTTTTTTCTGGCAATAGTACCCCTATTGTCAGAGAGTTTATTAATGCATGCTCCATACAATAGAAATTACATGCATATCTAATACATATTATAATTATAAATATACATAAATCTGAAGTTTACAATAATAATAGAGGTTAATACTTAAAATTATTCTCAAATTAGTGTAGTGATCAGTCAAGTTTTGGTTAGTTTTAAAACAATTTTATAATTGGTTGAACAGAATTTTCATTTTTATGATTCATTAAGGTAAAATATAATTTAATAATATAATAATAAGATTAATTACAATTATTTAATTGAGAGGTATATTGCAGTTAGCCTATAGTGCACCTAAAACATCACAGACTTTCTAGATTAATGTTTTGAAGAAATTTTTGAAAAAATTTGACATTATCTTTCTGGATCAGCTTGGATTTATTAAACTTTGACCACATATAACAAACTGCTTTAATAATGGCGCTCTCTGCTGGTCATGCAGATTACAGTCAAAAATTAGGTGGTCCCATGTTTGAGGAGTTTGTCCGTCGCAAGAACAGGCTGGATTGTTAATTATGTTGAAACGGTAGAGATAGGCTCTGTTTTTGCCATGACCACTTAGAGCTTGTGCGGTATAATAATTAAGTAAGAATTCCGTTTTCCTCCGTGATTGAATATCGGGAAAGAACTCCTTTGTGTGATATGTGGTGTGTGTGTGTGTGTGGATGTGTGTGTGTGTATCTGGACAGCACAGCTCAAATACGAAAAACCGCAGAAAGTTCAAACTTGATTATTCCATTTAGGTATCACCATGGGATCTGACAGTACGTTATCCAAAAACAAAAAACAAAGTAAAAATTCCTCTATAGAAGTACCACTTTAGTGAATGGTTCTTTCACTTCTTTGCAATTTTCTCGAAAATGGCTCCAACGATTTTCTTTAAACCTGGTATATCAACTACACATACAAAGATATACAATTTTTATTTGAAACATTTCTCCGGGAAAGTGCATTTAAGGGCACTTTTATGGGAGGGGGTTGGGTCCTCTAAGTGCTATTTCAGTTTATTACACAATTCTATCATCGAAATAATTAGAATTTAATGTATTGTCGAAATTCCCAGTTTGAAGGAAATCGGATGACCGGAAGTGCGCTTTTACTGAACAGTAATTTTCAGTTTTTTGCTATTTTCTCTAAAACGGCTCCATTTTCCTTAAAGTTTGACATGTGAGTTAACATATAAAAAGCTACAACTTTTATTTGAAACATTTCTTCTGGTAAAGTCATTTAAGGTGGCTGGGGTTGGGAGAGGGATGGGGTTATGTTTTTCTCAAAATTGCTATCCTAGTTGATATTCTACCATCCATAAGTAATTAGAAATAAATAAACTGCCAAAATTCCGAGTTTCAAAACAATTAGTAAACCGGAAGTGCGATTTTACTGAACAGTTTTTCTGTTTTTGCGATTTTGTCTATAAAACACCGACGAATTTCATTAAATTTGGTATACTAACTATAAAACTGGAGTAAGAGAAAGTTGTGTGAATGTATCACACCAGATTTTTTTTTAATTTAAGGCGCGTCAACATCTGTGGTCACGACTGCTAGGAACTGTCTCAGTGCATTGCCGGCCTCCAGGCAGTGTTCTCTCGGTACAAACAACACTGAACAGTGAGCTGTAGAGAGTCCTAGGAAGAAAAAACTCTAAGCGGTAGCACTGGACTCGAACCTGGGACTTCGTGTGAGAGTCCAACGCGCTACCACTGAGCTAATCCCTCCCCTCTAAGTCAAGTGTTACTTCCGGTTTACCGATTTTGTCCAAAACCTTATTATCAGGTCCCGTGGTAGAACATAAACAATATCAAGTTTAAACTTTCTGGGATTTACCATTTTTGAAGTATGCTGATTATACATACCCATCCACAGACCAATCTGTAAAATCCACTTTTTCTGACTCAAGTGACCTCAAAACGTCTTCTTCCTGTGAAAACTCGATATCGTAAATATGTCACGATTGCAGTATTTCCTCTAACAGCCGTTAGAGGTAGTAAAAATAAATAATGGATTACAGAGGCCTGTTCTTTCTTGTAAAGACAGAAAAAATAAATAGACACAAATCTGTTTAGTATGTTAGTTGGCAGCATTGACTTTTTTTTATTGTAAAGTGGGGGGGGGGGGAAATAAACAGGCAAGTTTGGCCCTGCGCGCGCATTCTCATACAAATACGACTATCCAATGAAATTCAATTGGAAGAGGAAGGTTATAATAATAATAGCGAACAGGTTAGATGTAGAAGTTGTGTGTTTTTGGAGGCTTTGAAAGCCACTACAGACAGGTAATAGTGTTCTTGTAGTATTCTAATCAGTGTGCTGGATGATAAGGGGAGCTGCTCTACTATACAACTCCCAAGGGAAGTAGTAGTTTGCTTCTCCAGCTGTCTTCTAGTACCGTGACCCTCTACTTGGAATATATATCTATTGGTTATCTGATAGGTTAAGTTTACTTATGTAATTGTTCATATATATATATATATATATACATACTAACCCCTGCATTTATTACAGTATCGATAATAATCAGGAAATTTACGTTTGATATATCGTTTTACGTTTATAATAACTAATCGAACTAATTTATTGTTAGAAAAGTGATCCTTTGTGCCACTACGTTATCATATTTCTGGTAACTTTAATTAAGAAATTCTCTTGAAAGTTGCCTTAAAAGAAGGTGGTAAGGGTTATAATTGTTAGCTGAGCGGACTTGTGTCGAGCGTATTTATGTGTGAAAACCAACCAAGCTTGTGCAGTTTAAAATAAATTTAACTGACAGATACCCCCCCAAAACCATGAAATCAAGTTTTTCAGAAAAATGTTACAAATAAAAGTGATAAGTTTATATATTGGCTGTAAAGAAAATCATTGTAGAAAATTAAAAAAAAAACAAACTCAAAAACGTGTTGGGTAAAGTCGCCATTGCGGTTAACCGATTTCCTTCAAATTTGTAATTCTATCAATGCTTCTTTCTAATTATGTATATTAATATTATTTAGGCGGTCATAATCATACATTATACTGAAATGACACTTTAGTGCCACCATATTGTTCTCTCAGAAACTTCCAAAAAAATCAATTTCCCAGGAAGCTATGCTATATTTTCAAGTCTGTAGGTGATTGACGAACCGGAAGGGCAAATTTCAGAATAGGATTTTGTATTTTTGGAATGTTTTCGAAAACTTCTCCAACGATTTTCTTTAGACTAAGAATGCTCAGTGCATAAATATAAATCTATTCACTTTTATATGAAGCATTTTTCCGAGAAAATTGCTTTTATACGTGTCCTGGGGGGGGGGGATTTCTTGAGTTAGGTTTAAATTTAAACAGCTCTTATAAACTATGTCTGGAGTTGAGGAGGGCGCTGTTAGGTAAACAATTATAATCGCCTCCACTTTGACAATGTACCTACTGCAAAACCTAACTAAACTTTTACAAAACAAAGCAAATTTAAAGAACATTTGTCTGTATGTGTGTGTGTGTGTGTGTGTGTGCTGTATGTGTACGTATGCATTTCTGAACTTATTATCTTAAAATCAGAAAGTTCAAATTTGATATTCGATTTTTTTAAGCAATTATGCTTCTGAAGATTTCGGTCAAATCCCGTTTACCGGAAGTAGACTTTATTTTTTTTTTTCTCTCATTTTTTGTGAGTTTCTTCAAAACTCCGCCGTAAACTCTACAGCAATGATCCATATAGGTGTGCCTGAATTTTTTTTTCTGCTGCTATTTACTTAAGTATTTTAATTCATATCAGGTCTCTTTACGCCCCGCTATAAGCAACTTTCTACTCCCCCCATTTTTTTAAGCAATTCAATTTAATAGATAACGTGCAATATATATAAAAAAGAGTCTTTACTTCTTAGAAAATTAAATAACGTTAAGTTAGAAAAAGAAAAAAACTATAAATATATATACTTGGTACGTACAATATATCATAGCCAAGTCACGTGTCCTTAACATCTCTTACTAGTTAATACAGGTGTACCAACTGTTCACTGTTAGTGGGGAAAAAATCCCCTCGCCATTCAGTCGACTATGTTTCTTTCTTTCTACCGTTCTATCAATTCCTTACGCAACCCTCCCAACACCACCGATGAATTCCCTTTTTACTTACTTCTTATTTCTTCCAAGTTTCACCTATCCGAAGGGCCAGACCCCTTCATATACGGACAATAGATTAGTCAGTAGAAAAGAAGGATTGTTGGAGGTGGCCCAATGGTGGGGCGATCTAATGCCTTAGAGACATCTTGTGGGCATGCCATGGAGATGGTGAAGGAAGGAAAAAAAAAGGAAGGAAAAGAGAGAGAGAGGGAGTGATCTCTCACAATCCAATCTCGCGCAATCCAAATCAATTCTTTCACCTGCCTCATACAATGAACCTTTACCCGTTTTGCTCTCGCCCTCCGCCCAAAAAGAAAATTCAATCCTAAGTAACAAAAGTC
The DNA here is from genome assembly GCA_011037195.1 of Triatoma infestans. Classification (NCBI taxonomy): domain Eukaryota; kingdom Metazoa; phylum Arthropoda; class Insecta; order Hemiptera; family Reduviidae; genus Triatoma; species Triatoma infestans. Next base: position 2,077 of record JAAEAF010001592.1, on the reverse strand, counting down.
CTTACTTACTTAACTTAATGGCAGCTAAATATATAGGAACTGGCTATTTATTGGTTTAGATTAGACTGTCCGCCTGGTGTGATGTCTGTATGTGTTGGATGTTTGTGTGTGCATGCCTGTGTTTGTGAAGAAGCGCTCCCAGCTTCGCCAGCAACAGCTGGAGATTTCTATTATGGGGCATTAGTTGTTTTTTCTTTTAAATATAAGTGAAAGCATGAGCTATGGGAGGTCTGGGTTTTTCCATCTCTTCTATTTATTTTCATTCATTCTTGCTCCATTATTTTCAGTAAAGGTGGTGAACCAAGAAAGATTACCTTTGAAAGGTGGATGAATAGAAGCGACTTGTGTGAAGCGACCAATAAGAGGAAAAAGAACAAAAGAAACTAGGCAATGAAGAAAGGAAAAGTGAGGAAAAGTGAAAAACTGATGGATACTGATGGCCCAGTTTTTCCTCTCACATAGAATCTGAACTGTACGGCTTTTTTTCTCTCTTTCTCTTTTCTATCTGTGGAAAATGGTCAGAAAACTTATATTAGAGAGAACAATAGAAATTCTGTTAAGAAACTAAAAGAGTGGGTTACTTAAAAAAAAACAAAATAACTCTTAAGTATTTTTCTTTTATTTTCTATTTCCATCCTCTTTGCGGGAGTTTAGTGGAAACGCGGGTAACAAACGCCTGGACAAAAAGGAAAAACTATATACCGAGAGATACGGAAGGAAGAAAAAAAAGAAAACTGTCTGTGAGTGTATAAAGTCTTGTTTTTCACTTTACACTGAGGCGGTAGGACCGGCAAGCGCCATAAATACGTCCGGAATAGCTTTAGCTTCCTTTTTAGCTTCTTGTTCGTGCGCTACATCCCCTCCATGTCCACTGACTAGTGGCTCTCTCTATTGAAACTGACTGTCTTTTGTTCTAAAATAGAAAATAAACACTTTTCTTCTGTTTTTTCACTTTCCTTTTTTTTTTCTTTTTTTCAGCGCTTCGTATTTCTCTTAAAAACTCTAGCGATATCCAGCAGCGATCCTGCTATTCGGTGAGGTTCTTTATTTAGTCGTCTGGTTGGCTAATTTCTTGAACTTTGCTCTTCTCTAATACACTTGTTGTTTTTCTTTGGTCCTAAATTACTAAAGTTTATATATATATATATAGTAGAATACACTGTAGTTTATCATTATTTGTAATAAACGATTAACTTCTTTTTACCCCTTTCTTCATCAACTAACTGGTGAAACATCTGAAACATCTTACTGGTGATAAACTGAAAAACAAAAAATCATTTAGAATGATGCACATCCGTTTGACATATTTCGACTGAAACCTTCTTATAGGGATTACATAGTGAAACCGTTTAAGGTAACTTTATAATCCGTTTAGGATGATAAAATTTGGATTTTCTGATATTTATTAGTTGTGGAGTCAGATACCATACATACACACAGATTTACACAAAACACCTATAAACTTCTTTTTTTTCACAATCAAGGTACTTTAGAAACCGGTGTTATTTCCGGTGAAAACTCAATTTCGAAAATCTATTTCGAAAATTTTCTAATCTGAATATAATATTATAATAATATTGTATTAAAGTAGTAGAAGAAAGTAAAAATCCATTGCAACAAGTAAATAAGTTTTGATTTGGAAAAAATGAAGTCATTCAATGATTCACTTCAATTGAATGTATCATCCAAGCTATGTGGAAAATGACCTCGCAGTCCCATAACCTCTTCAGCCTTTTATCTGGGTTGTTGGAAATGTGAACTTAACAACGTAGAAAAGACTGGATCGCAATTTTTTAAAACGATTTTAAATTGAAACGATTGGAACTCTTGGTTGGTTTTCTCTTAATACACCAGTTTAAGAGCCTCTTTATAGTCTCAGCAATAAAGAATCCACGTATTCTTACGAGAGGGCAGTTCAAATCCTGCAAAATTCATTAAATATGATAATAATCCCGATTATTTCGTTTATAACGGTTCTGGAGGATTTTCTGCTGATTCCCAAGTAGAATATCAAATTTTTGAACTACCTAAAAATCATTGGAGCCGTTTACAACAAAATAAAAATAAACTAAGAGAA